>CAIGQV010017532.1:3691628-3711628 GCA_903798115.1 Danio jaintianensis
CTCTCTCTCTCTCTCTCTCTCTCTCTCTCTCTCTCTCTTTCTTTGTTCACAGTCTTCATGATGTATTCTTTGTCCTGCCTTGAGCTCAAACAAATAATCTCCCAGATGTAGACCTGACAGCTGTCAATCAATCAAAGCCCTGACCTCAAAACTGCATTTATTAGATCAAACTCTACAAACAGAGCAATGCTAATGTGATTAATCGCAGTCAATTCCGGCCTGTGATGGCCAGATAAACCAGTCATTTTATGCCATGTTTGTTTTGATAAATTACTTTAGATTACAACTTATTTATAATCGTTATCTCCTGGATAGGGCTTGTTGAGTGGCAGAAACGATTATTTATGTGCGTGTTTCTTGTCTTCTATGACCTAAGAAGACAACAATGGCAAGACCAGGTTAACTTCAGCTATCTCCCAATGAAAATAAGATTTAAAAATCTAAAATAGTGTTAATATTTATACAAAAATTTGAATTATAGTATCTTTTAGTGTAATATAATGCATATTAGTAAGCCCATAAAAGAAAGGCAGGCTATCATACTAGAAAAGCCCAGCATGAACGTATCATTTGTTTAATTTATTGCTAACTTCCTTTTGTTTTGGAAACGAGGTTTGCTTTTTTGGCGTCTCTGAGATTATGTTTCTGTCTTTCTTTGTACTGTAAGATAAGATTGTGCAAAAAAATGGCATAATTACATATTCGGTTGCCATGTTTTGTGCCTGCAATAACAAACTGTAATATCTCATAAGGTGAAATCGCTGGAGTATTTTTTTTTTTTGTGAAATGTGGCCAAGCTATTATGTTCTTGTCAAGTCTCCATGTTTTTTTTTATAAAATACTGTATATTCAAGTACACTGAAAAATTACACTAAAAATTACACTGATTCATGGGAAAAAATTATTCATGGGATTTACTACATTTTTTTAAGGTAAGGGATTGCAAACTATTTATATGGGCTGAATTTAAACAAACAAATTAAGTTGAACATTACTCAATTTAATTAGTTTTTTTAAATTCAGCCCATATAAATTGTTTGCAACCACTTACCTTAAAAAAAAGTAGTAAATCCCATGAATAATTTTCAGTGTAATTATAGAAATGAATGAAATGAGCAGTATGTGCTCTCTTTCTGTGTAAATCATTCTAATAGAAACAATGTCGCAGCGATAAATGTCTTGGCTGGTTTTCCTAATGAATTGAATGTTGTGTTTCTGCAGATCTGAGGTCTACAGGTACAGCCCATTACTTCTCTTTCCTGCTCAACACATCCGACTATCGCATCTTGCGCATGGATGAGGATCACGACCGCATGTACGTGGGCAGCAAAGATTACATCCTGTCTCTGGATCTCCACGACATCAACCGAGAGCCACTCATAGTAAGAACTGACGCAAACTATATTTGTTTATTACATTTGGTCTTTTATCATTTACTTTTATTAGTTTAAAAAAAAAAAAAAATTTACTCATTATAAGTGTTTTTTTATTTGGTATTTTACTGTATTTAATTTTCTTGTATTATTATTTTTATTTCATTATTAATTATATTAATATTATTTGTATGTTATATAAATTTATAAATAATAAATATTTATTATTCATATTTTATGTACTTTTCCATGATTCATTGTCATTATTATTATTATTATTATTATTATTATTATTATTATTATTAATATTAATTATAATAATAATAAACTAACCCTTTAGCTCATTTTCATTCGTTTAATTTTTACTCAAATATGTATTTTGCATTGTACATGCACATTGTTCTGTTTTATTTTATAATTTATTTTTTATTGTTTTATTTATTTTGCTTTTATTTATTATTTTACATGTTATTGTTATTGTTTTTTGCTTTGTTTATTTTCATTTTTTTTAATGTAGTTATATTGCTATTTCTTCTTCTTCTTATTATTATTATTAGATTTTTACATTATATTGTTATATATTTAATTTATTATTTTACATGTTATTGATATTGTTTTTTTTGCTGTATATTTGTATTTATTTTAATGTAGTTATATTGATATTTTAATATATTATTATTATTATTATTATTATTATTATTATTATTATTATTATTATTATTGTTGTTATTATTATTCATTCAGTTTTTGCATTATATTGTTATAGATTTTGATTAATTTTATTTTTTTTTACTTTTAATTTAATTTAATTTGTAATTTAATTGAGATTTTAATTTAATTTCACTTCTGCCTTGAATTCTCAGACAAGCACAGACCATAACCTAATTCTCAGCAGTCTCTCAGGGTCATTCCTGTATTACTGTTACCTGCACTGATTAACTCACAGCAATGCAGGAAACGGACTATTAAATTCTATAAAACTAAAGTACAGGCTGGATATGGGGGAACCCAGGGGCCTTATGAAATGCAGGGTGAACGTTCTCCGGCTGCTTCAGCTCATTACTGTGAAGGGTTGCCGAGTTAAATGGGATGCTTTCTGAGATACTGTGTCATTGTTGTGACAAATGGGATTGACCTTTTTCTCTCTTTCAGATATACTGGCCTGTTTCCCCGCAGAGGAAGACGGAGTGTGTTTTAAGTGGCAAAGACAGAAACGTGAGTATCAAGTTTGGGATCAGTATTATTTTTTTTTTATGTTTCTTTTTTCAAGACTAAACTGCTCACAAAGGCTACATCTATAAATTAGAGTAAAAAATTAACAAAATTATGAAAAATTATTACAATTTAAAGCACTGTTTTCTTAGTGAATATAGTTTAAAATATAATTGTTAAAATATTATTAAAATATAAAGTTGTTGTTTTTTTTGCTGAAATTTCTGCATCATTACTGCAGTCTACAGTGTCACGTGATCCTTCATAAATCATTCTAATATGCTGATCCATTGCTTAAGAAACATTTATTATTATTATTATTATTATTATTATTATTATTATTATTATTATTATTATTATTATTATTAGTGTTATTAAACTAATAATAATAAACTTTTGGGCTGCTTCATATTTTTCTGGAAACTAATTTGTGGTTATTCAAAATACCATTAAAATATATTTAAATTAATAATTGAATTAAATTGTGAATAAATTTTGAAGTAAGGACATTTAATTTTCAAAGAATGCTGTTGTTATGCTATTTTCATCAGAGAATCATAAAAAGTCAAATTGAATGTTTTCACAAAACTGATATGGGGGAGATTATACATTGATAATTATAAGAAGCATTATTAATAATTGAGTATACCAATAATTGTTCATAACAGAACAACAGTAAATATGCTTTGAATGACAGATATAATTTAAACTTTAAATTACATTCAATAAGAAGTTGTAAGGCGACATGGTGGCTCAGTGGTTAGCACTGTCACTTCACAGCAAGAAGGTCACTGGTTCAAGCCCCGGCTGGGTCAGTTGGCACTTCTGTGTGGAGTTTGCATGTTCTCCTCATGTTTGCGTGGGTTTACTTCACAGTCCAAAGACATGCGCTATAGGTGAATTGAATAAACTATTGGCCGTAGTGTATGTGTGTGAATGAGTGTGTATGGATGTTTCCCAGTACTGGGTTGTAGCTGGAAGATCATCCGCTGTGTAAAACATATGCTGGATAAGTTGGCGGTTCATTCCGCTTCGGCGACCCCTGATGAATAAAGGGACTAAGCCGAAGGAAAATGAATGAATGAATAAATGAAGAAATTGTAATACTATTTCACATTTTTTCAGTTTTTACTGTAGTTTTCATCAAATAATCACAGCCTTGATGAGCAGTTTTCTTTTAAAAACATTTTTACAATTTAACGTTTGTCTGGTATACACATTATACTGTATATAACAATACATCTAATTTGCATCTTGGTTTAGACATCTAAACTCATCCCGATAACTGAAGCCAATTCTACAGTCGTGGCCAAAAGTTTTGAGAATGACACAAATAATAGTTTTCACAAAGTTTGCTGCTAAACTGCTTTTAGATCTTTGTTTCAGTTGTTTCTGTGATGTACTGAAATATAATTACAAGCACTTCATACATTTCAAAGGCTTTTATCGACAACTACATGACATTTATGCAAAGAGTCAGTATTTGCAGTGTTGGCCCTTCTTTTTCAGGACCTCTGCAATTCGACTGGGCATGCTCTCAATCAACTTCTGGGCCAAATCCTGACTGATAGCAACCCATTCTTTCATAATCACTTCTTGGAGTTTGTCAGAATTAGTGGGTTTTTGTTTGTCCACCAGCCTCTTGAGGATTGACCACAAGTTCTCAATGGGATTAAGATCAGGGGAGTTTCCAGGCCATGTACCCAAAATTTCAACGTTTTGGTCCCTGAGCCACTTAGATATCACTTTTGCCTTATGACACGGTGCTCCATCGTGCTGGAAAATGCATTGTTCTTCACCAAACTGTTGTTGGATTGTTGGAAGAAGTTGCTATTGGAGGGTGTTTTGGTACCATTCTTTATTCATGGCAAAATTGTGAGTGAGCCCACTCCCTTGGATGAAAAGAAACCCCACACATGAATGGTCTCAGGATGCTTTACTGTTGGCATGACACAGGACTGATAGTAGCACTCACCTTTTCTTCTCCGGACAAGCCTTTTTCCAGATGCCCCAAACAATCGGAAAGGGGCTTCATCGGAGAATATGACTTTGCCCCAGTCCTCAGCAATCCATTCGCCATACTTTTTGCAGAAGATCAATCTGTCCCTGATGTCTTTTTTGGAGAGAAGTGGCTTCTTTGCTGCCCTTCTTGACACCAGGTCATCTTCCAAAAGTCTTCGCCTCACTGTGCCTGCAAATGCGCTCACACCTGCCTGCTGCCATTCCTGAGCAAACTCTGCACTGGTGGCACTCTGATCCCGCAGCTGAATCCTCTTTAGGAGACGATCCTGGCGCTTGCTGGACTTTCTTGGATGCCCTGAAGCCTTCTTAACAAGAATTGAATCTCTTTCCTTGAAGTTCTTGATGATCCTATAAATTGTTGATTTAGGTGTAATCTTAGTAGCCACAATATTCTTGCCTGTGAAGCCATTTTTCTGCAACGCAATGATGGCTGCACGCATTTCTTTGCAGGTCACCATGGTTAACAATGGAAGAACAATGATTTCAAGCATCACCCTCCTTTTAACATGTCAAGTCTGCCATTCTAACCCAATCAGCCTGACATAATGATCTCCAGCCTTGCGCTCGTCAACATTCTCACCTGAGTTAACAAGACGATTACTGAAATGATCTCAGCAGGTCCTTTAATGACAGCAATGAAATGCAGTGGAAAGTTTTTTCAGGATAAAGTTAATTTTCATGGCAAAGAAGGACTATGCAATTCATCTGATCACTCTTCATAACATTCTGGAGTATATGCAAATTGCTATTATAAAAACTTAAGCAGCAGCTTTTCCAATTTCCAATATTTATGTAATTCTCAACTTTTGGCCACGACTGTACATCTGCTTGTGGTTTAGATTTAAAGCTGTAAATGTCATTACAAATACACAACATATATAAAACCAGTCTACAGCCCTCAAGCACAGCAAAAAAATATGTTGATATAAATGAAGTGACAGTGAGATCTTTAGGATCAGAAGTAGCGTCGAGGTCAAATATATGTGTTACAAACCTCAGCCTTCCTAGTGAGACACCATGCATGAAAGCATATACATTCAGAGACAGAAAACAGATGCGCGAAACCAACTTGAGCTGGTCAGATTCCTCTTTTTGCAGACATATGGAACTGGGTGTGTGGTTTAGCGGTCTGTGCGCATCACTTGATCATCTGCACATCTGCAGTGTGCATTTCACTGGAGGTGTTTGGTTGTGCAATGGTTTTGTACTTAGCGTCAGTTTAGGAGTGGGATGTAATGGGTTTTGACCACAGTTTATGAATTGTTAGTCATCTTGAATGCAATGAAAAGACTCTAGGGGGACATTTTTGGTTTCTGATTTAATTTTTATTTTTGAACTTGTAAGGTTGCTGAAATAAATGCCAGTACAGATTAAATGTGTAAATATTAATAAACAAGTATTTGGTTATTTATTCCTTGCTGTTTTTTATTGTATCTTCAATGGAGGTTATAAATGTTTATATGGCTAATAGACAGTCTTTGAATTGCATCACAGATAGGCAAAAGTGGCAGTAAGATTTAAACTTTAAATGTTTGTAGCTATTTTAATTTAATATTCTTAGTGTTACAGTAGTAAGTAGCATGTAGCATACAGAGCTAACACAACCTAAAAGCTAACAAACATGAGCTCAGCTTAAAATGTAGGTTTCACATTTTAACTCTCTTTAAGGCTCTTTTGTTTTCCTAGAAGTGTTAGACTACATTTTAAATGTTTATATCTGCTTAAAGTTTATTTTCTTAGCATTTGGCAATAGCATGTTGTATACAGTGTTAACGCTGTACTTAGATTTTACAGTGTAAAAGTAAACTTAGATTTTGGACTTTAGATTTTGGACTTCACTTGGACTTCATTTGGACTTTTGGACTTCACTGGCTCATAATGTCTGGTTTAAAGGCTCTTTTGTTCTCTCAGAGGTTCAGGTTTTAGCATGTAGCATACAAAGCTAACAGTTACAAGTTAAACTCCCATATTTACTTCACTTGCTTTTATAATGTCTCATTTTAACAACTTTGCTTTCCTATGTATAAAAGACTAAATCTCAAATGTTTACATTTTCCTGGTGTTCAATATTAGCGTGTAACATTCATTTTTAACATGAACTAAAAGCTAACAGACTTAAGCTAGCTCAACTTTTGATTTCACTGGCTTTTTACAGTCTTATTTAATGGCTATTTTGTTCTTCCAGAAGTATATTTCTAATGTTTATATCTGCTTAAAGCATTCTTAGCATTTAGCTATATGTAGCATACAGAGCTAACTTGCATTTTTGTTTCACTGGCTTTTATAAGTCTCATTTAATGGCTCTTTTGTTCACCCAGAGGAAATTTTCTGATATGTTTATAGCCTCAGCTTAAAGCTTTCTTAGCATTTAGCTATAGCATGTAGCATACAGAGCTAACTTACGTTTTTGTTTCACAGGCTTTTTAATGTCTACCCTAATGGCTTTTTTTGTTCAGTCAGACATGTGTTAAAATAATGACCGTGATTGTTTCCTCTCTCAGGGCGAGTGTGGTAATTTCATCCGTCTGATCGAGCCGTGGAACAGGACTCACTTGTACATTTGCGGGACGGGCGCCTACAACCCCGTGTGCACTTATGTGAACAGAGGACGCAAGCCTATGGTAAATACTCTTTCAGATGCTGGGGTAACAGGGCATGAGAGGTGTGTCTAAAAAATACCTGGATACCTGAGAGGCACAGGTGTTCCTACTGTATTTACAGATATGCCCTTTTCACAGATTTCTCCACAAATCTATGCATTAGCCACTCTTACAGTTGATCAGCAGTTATTTCTCACTCACCGTCCCCGTCACCTCCTCCTCAGCCTGTAAAAAGCCTCCAGGTGTTGGCTGGCGTTCACCTTCACAGCTGCCTTCCCCAGCGCACTATAACTCTCTCTTCTGTTTAGTCCTACTCTTTAATTGAGGAGCTTGAGTTTCTCCATTCGAGCCAGGCATCACTCTGTGGACCCTCTTTGCCTTTTTAAGCACCCTTGCTTTCAGTGGAGTAAATACAACACTTGTTCTCTAATGATGGCCCTAAAGTGTAATTAAGAGAAGTTGGGATTCTATCAAACGAGTGAACAGATTGGTTCGTAAGTTGAAATTCAACTCACTGACTCAGTGATTCAGTTGCAGCGGTTCAACAGCACAATGGAGAGGAATGGACTGAATTGTAAATGATGAAAATAATTGTTAGTAATATAGTAATTATTATTCAATTATATCTTCAGTAATCTTTCTTGAATGAGCTGTTGGCAGCTGCAACTGAATTGCTGAGTCACTGAGTTGAATTCCAACTTATGAACAAATCTGTTGAATCAACTGATTCCCTGAAAAGGAATCAACTGATTCCCTGAAAATAAATGTTGTGTTTTTGAAGACTGGTACAAAGGCAGTGAAAAGTCATTCCATTTTATTCATTATATGAAATAAATTGTAGTAAATTGATCTGATTGTCAACTCACTCCACTCAGCAGTCAACAACTCATCAGAGAATATGCAACTGAATCACTGAGTCATTGAGTTGAATTCCAACTTATGAAAAAATCTGTTCACTTGTTTGAGTAAGGAATGAACTGATTCACTAAAAAGAATAATCTAAAAACAAAATTTTGAACCCAAAACTACAAAGGTCATGAAATGTTATTGATTCATTCCATTTGATTCAATATATGAAAATTATTTGATTCATTTGATTTGATTCTCATCCCAATAACTGAGTTATTCAGCTGCAGCAGTCCTTCGAAGGAAAAGATTTTTGTAAGAAACTGATAGATTTTTTAAAATTCTTGTTCACAACTGTCTTATTCAAATTAACTGTTGACTTCTCAAATTAATCATTGACTCAGTGAGTTGATTTCCAACTCAACAACAAATCTTTTCACTCATTTTTAAAATGGATCAGCTGGTTCACTGAAAAGAAAGCTTTAATGTTTTTGAACAAAGTATAAATGCAAAGAAATGATTTGTTCTTTTTGATTCATTCACAGTTTATTTGTTTTGATTTGTGAATCAGTCAATCAACTTCTCATTGGAGAGGAAGACTATATTTTTAATCGCTGTCCATGATAATCACTCGCTTGAATGATTGTTCTCTCAAGGTGTTGACTGAATCATTAATAGTAATATACTCATTGTTTGGAATCACATGAAGTTGATTAAAAAATGCCAGAATTATTCCTATAATTTCCCAGTTTTCATTATAGATGCTGTGTTATGCTATGGGAGCTCCCATTATAGCGCCTTCGTATGGTGCTGGAGGTCTACAGCAAATTATAATGAACCGCCTCAACATTTCCCATGAATGAATTCTGACCTGGCACACATCATTTCAATGCCCTCTGCGTGTGAATGTTGGTACAAGAGCTGAGGGATGATTTCATACCCTTAACACCCACTCTTTCTAGACAGGAAAGCTGGGTCGCAGACTGCGTCCACACAGTCGTCCAGCCAGGCAAACATGTCCACGTCTGTCACAATGAGCATGACACACATCACGGCTAACATTAACCCAAAGACATCCAGATGTGGCCAGCTGCAGCAGGTCTTTGGCATGCGAGCTGAGCTGTACCCAAGACATTATACAGAAAGAAACACATGTGGCAGACGTGCTGATTTAAAATGTTGATTTTTGGGGTTTTCCGAGAGCCAGCTGTGCAACCCATCATGGTCAAAACCATCCAACAGCAGCACGCTATGATAACACCGCTAACTCAAACACATAATACCGCAATCCCTGATACACTTCAAGATATCTGTAAGGCCTAATATCTTTCACATGCTAACTCACTTCAACAATCTAGTGAGTAATCTTGATATACATGCTGGAAAACAATGTAGAGCAAACCAGCCTGAGGTTATTAGTTAGAATCTTTTGATGGTTTTAGACACTTTTCATCTGTTTGACTGTAGACCAGACTTTGAGAGCAGCTAGATTCACCTATATTAATGATCTAAAATGTTGTAAAAAGGACACGGTGGCTCAGTGGTTAGCACTGTCGCCTCACAGCAAGAAGGTCGCTGGTTCAAGTCCCGGCTGGACCAGTTGGCATTTCTGTGTTGAGTTTGCATGTTCTCCCCGTGTTTGTGTGGGTTTCCTCTGGGTGCTCCGGTTTCCCCCACAGTCCAAAGACATGCGCTATAGGTGAATTGGATAAACAAAATTGGCCATAGTGTATGAGTGCATGTGTGAATGTGAGAGTGTATGGATGTTTCCCAGTACTTGGTTGCGGCTGAAAGGGCATCCGCTGCGTAAAACATATGCTGGAATACTTGGCAGTTCTTTATGCTGTGGTGACCCCTGATATATAAGGGACTAAGCCAAAGGAAAATGAATGAATGAATGTTGTAAAAAGAGTTGTTAGCTTTATAATTACTTTGTCTGAATAGTAACTTTATTAACTAAGTTACTTGACTATGTGTACTATAACTAGTACTACTTAAAATCCATAAAAACCTCAACAAATAGACAATAGAAATTAAAGAAATATATTTAATTGTTAAAATTAGATTTAAACAAGATCTAAAAATAACACTTATATATGTTTAGCATTTTATGTATTAATAAAGTTGACACCATATTTCATACATATTGTATATTGACGAATTTCTTACTCATTTCATTGTTTCTTAAGCATGTGCAATTGTCTGACAAATGCAACCACCATTAGTTGAAAAAATGGGATATTATAACTAATTTATCACTTAGTTTTTCTTTTTAAGCATATGCAGTCATCTTGAAATCATTTTGCTAAATTAATTTGTTTAATAAAAGATAGTTACTCTGCTTCTCTGGCTAAATTTATACGTAATATATGAATGTATGTACAGCATTTAAGGCAACTATATTATACTGTATGTAGCTGTACCTAAATAATTTTTCTGCTGAAAAAGTATTAGTAAGGCATTACTTTAACATTTTTGGGTAGTGTAATTGTAGTAACAACAACGTGTGTAATACAGTAAGTAAAACTTATAAAAACTATTGGGTCCCACTTTATATTAAGTGGCCTAAACTACTTTGCATTTATATTTTGATGCAAGTACAATGTACTTATTATGTGGTTAATGTATTGCAGAGGAGGGATATGGGTAAGGTTAGGAAAAGGTTTCGTGGTAAGGATAGGTTTAGAGATGGGTTAAGGTGAAAGAGATGGGTCAACAGGGTAATTACAGAAATTAATAACAGAAGTAATTCCAGCTGTACATTCACAACACATGTATTTACACAATAAATACATTGTAACAAATGATTATTTTCTCTGTAAATGCATATTAGTTAAGACCACTTAATATAAAAGGGGACCAAAGACTGTTAAATAGTCTTATTTTTAACTGAATATATTTGTGTATGTATTTTCTATTCATCTTTTAATTTTATTTATATAACAGTTCTGTCTGGTTCTTGAATCTGATTGGCTGGTAGCCGTGCGATATTCTGCCAGTAACAGCACTTGTCCAGCTTCTTTACCCTTCACCCTTGTGTATTACTCCGCCAACATACAGCAACAAGCAGAGGACACTCTACAGTTTGACAAATATTGCTGCTATTGGGCAACGTAATGTACTTGTGAGGCTTTTTTAGTAGATTGCAACTATATGCAGTTTATTTATAAGGATAGTGCCTATTTTAAAATATTGATAATTTCTGAGTGACAGCGCATTGGCGGCCATTAGCCTGTCTTTGAGCAAAGATGGTTGACGATGGATAGTAAGCCCTAAGAGAAAAACAGCATAGTTTCAAACTACAGCTGATCAAATCATTATTAAGCAAGTAAATTACTTTCTAAGTCAATCTCTCTCTTTTGTGATCTCCCGATTGCAACAGAAAAATACTGGGAGATATCTCTGTAGACTGATGTCATTTCATGCCGTTCAGGCTTATAATCTTAAAATGTGAGCAAAATCACCTGTTTTGTCATCACTTTAGACATTGCGCTAGAGAATCATTCAAATACTAGCTCTAAAATGACGTTGGTGAATTAGTAATGGCTTCTGCTGTTCTGACGTCAACTGCAGATGTGAGTGAATGGCAGAAGAAAGTAGTTCCTCTTACAAAAGGGTTTTTAGACTCTCCGTGTTTGATTTTCTTTTTTATACACACGATTACGCTGTCAAACTGTTGTATAAACACAATATCACACTCGTAGCAGTGCGATGTGGCTGTATATCGTCTCTGGTGGGACACTAAGGCTGATACCCCACAAGTGCTGATATACAGCCACATCGCACTGCTACTCGTGTGATATTGCTCGTTCATTTTATGCAACTTGCAACCTTTTTTTTTTTTTTTTACCGAAATTGAAGCTCACTAAGTTTTGAAGACCATCTCAGTGTTTGGCTGAGCTTCTGTTCTCTTTCTTTTCGGAGAGCTGAAAGGGGAATGTGCTTTGGTTAGTGGGTAACATCATCCATCATGATACTGTGCTCTGTTTTAGACGGCCATGCATCTGCAGATGCCCCAGACCAGAGGAAGAGCTAGTCGTGCAGCTGAGCCTGAAACAGTGTTTGATGAGACAGGACTGCAGGTGGGACACGGACCTGAACACCCGTCAACTCTCCAGCCATCTACAGATGCATTAACCTGCATGCTCTCTGTTCCTCCGTGTCTGTCCTGCTCCTCCTCATCTGTGTCTACAGTTGATTTCACTAACTCCTTGTCTTGTCTTTCTAACACGTTTTCTTTCAAAGTTTGTTCTGTGGCTTTAAAACCTTCACTTTCTTTAGTTGAAGTAAATGTCTTCATATTGTTGGCTGAACCGTTTGATTTTCTGTTCTTTAATCTTTCTTTCTTTGTAGTTCTATGCACAGACTTACAGTATTTCACAGCAAAACTTTTTGTTCTGTTACACAGTTTTTTTTTTTATGAATAACAATTGTTTGATCGCCCGCATCAGCATTTATGGCCTTATAGAAGTGAATGCCAAACACACACTTTCAGGCCGAGCAGAGCAAACACAAGGCGGCTGTACCAAATACAAAGACGCAGAGGAAATAATAGAGCTACACAGCTAAACATTACTCAAATATTTCAGCCGTCCTACATTTCACATCAGAGGAAGAAACCTTCGACCCGCTTCTGACCTGAGCTCTTCAAACGCATTGTAGTGGGTTCGAGCACCAAAATTTAAAGATTAACATAAAAAAAACACTTTTGCTTATTAAACATTTTAATTGTTGATCTTAAAAACACCATTACTGCAGAAACATAAATTATTTGTAACATTCATTATCACTTGAACACAGTGGGCATGTTTTTGTTTTTTGTTTTTAGTTTTGTTTCAGTTCATGGGGCACACACTGTAAAATAAAACTAATTTTAAATTTGACAGTTTATTAGTGGTTATATTTAAATTATTGTTATTTTAAAACTATTGTATTAAATATGAGGGCGTCACGGTGGCGCAGTGGTTAGCACTGTCGCCTCACAGCAAGAAGGTCGCTGGTTATAGTCCCGGCTGGGCCAGTTGGCATTTCTGTGTGGAGTTTGTATGTTTCCCCCAGTGTTGGCGTGGGTTTCCTCCGGGTGCTCTGGTTTCCCCTACAGTCCAAAGACATGCGCTATAGGTGAATTTAATAAACTAAATTGGCCGTAGTGTATTAGTGTGTGTGTGATTGAGTGTGTATGGGTGTTTCCCAGTACTGGGTTGCGGCTGGAAGGGCATCCGCTGCCTAAAACATATGCCGGAATAGTTGGAGGTTCATTCCACTGTGGCGACCTCTGAAATAGAGACTAAGCCAAAGGAAAATGAATGAATGAAATATACATATAATAAACATAAGACATTTATAAGCACTTTTTCTTCTTAAATGTTCATTCAGATAATTATCTCAAAATTTAGCAATTTTCTCACAAAAATAGTTTTTTAGAAACAATTTCAATGGCCTATTTTAGCTCAGTCAAACAGAGTGTCTGTAACAAATGTTATATTTTCTAATTTAATGCAGTTCAACCCCCGCAGGATCTGCCAGCGCTGGCTGTTTCTGCGCTGTTGATTTTAATAACAGGTGAAAGGGAATCTGTTAATGCTGGACAGCTCTGCATATTTTGACAGCCTTTCCGCTCTCCTCCAAATGAATGTTGATAGACGAGATTAGCAGTGTCTTCCACTCGTCCGTCTCCTGCTGCGACTGTAGAGGAAACTCTGGCTTTAAAAACGCTAAGGCTGCGGCTCATGGCGAGTCTGCAGGGCATGTCAGCGCACGCTCATGGCAATTCCTAAATCGCACATCCAAAATACCTGTCAGTCAGTCTTTCCACATCGTGCCTGAGGGATGCTGGCAGGGGCCGGTGTCAGTAAACCATTCCACCATGCTCACAATGCAAGATTAGACAGGTGTTAGCATCAAGGTTATTTTAATAAACTAAAACTATTGGTCAAAAATTTTTACCGTAAATTAACAAAATGGAAAATCTAAAACGAAATGAAATGAACTACAGTCACTGAAAACCTAATAATTAGCAAAAATAAATAATTGTACCTCTATAAAAAACTACCTGTAGATGGCGCTTTTACAACCAAACACATCAGTCAAGCACGTGATTATATACAAAAAATTATTCTATATAAACAAAACATGGCTAACTTTTCTTCATTTGCCAAAAAATTTAGACTAGACTAGATGTTTAGCTGCATAAGTGGTATGATCTTTAATATGAACAATATTGTCTGTATTCTTCATATTTAGTTTTACTTTTATTTGTTGCATTTGTGCGATTTTGGGTTCAGTGTCTGTTCAAGCAATTATTTTCTGTTTATTACTAAGAGGTTTGACCAGGTCAAGAGGTAAAGAGGTTTGAGTTAATGTAAGCTGTGTAACCACAAAAATTGACTCTGGTTTGGACTGGATGTGTTTTGTTAAATCTGTTAAACTAGAATGACTAAAGCTAAATGTATTATAAACTAAATACAAATGATGCTCACAAAATAAAAACTAAACTAAAACTAATAAAGCCATTAATGAAACGAAGTAAAACTAAGCAAAATTTTACAAATAGTACAGAATTAAAAACTAATAAAAAATGCTAAACTATAATAACCTCGGTTAGCACATGGACAATTAGTTTGGATTTTGAAAATATATGTTCATGGGTTTGTCTGTTGTGTTTCACTTTCATGTTGTGCATCATCGTCTTTTCCCTTATGCCTAACCTTGATATCTTGATTTTACTAAATATATGTCATGTTTTAGGGACATGTTTTTCCAGGACATATACAAAGTCCCCAAAGCGTTTCTATAGAATTAGAATTATTGAATGTAGAGTAAAACAGAGAAACTGAATCTTTCCTTTCAATGTCTCTTTCAGGAATATGTGTTCCATTTGGAGCCTGGCAAGGAGGATTCTGGGAAGGGAAAGTGCCCGTATGATCCAAAACTGAACAGCGTCTCTGCTTTGATTAGTAAGTCCTTTCAGCAATTGGTCAAGAATTAAAAAAAATAATTACAATTTTCACTCGAGTGCTTTAGGTGTTTAAAATTCAGTGCTCTACAGTGTTTTTGTGCGTGTCACTTTCCAACAAAAAGGTATCTTTTTCTTACAAATTTTTTTTTTTATTGACCAAAATGTTTCTCCTATGGCATCCCTACAATTCAATTCAATTCATCTTTATTTCTATAGCGCTTTTACAATGTAGATTGTGTCAAAGCAGCTTAACATAGAAGTTCTAGTAAATTGAAACTGTGTCAGTCCAGTTTTCAGAGTTGAAGTTCAGTTTAATTCAGTTCAGTGTGGTTTAATTTTCACTGCCTAAAGTCCAAACACTGAAGAGCAAATCCATCGATGCGCAGCTCCACAAGTACCAAACCAAGCAAGCCAGTGGTGAGGAACAAAACTTCACCAAGTGACGAAAGTGAAGGAAAAAAAAACTCGAGAGAAACCAGGCTCAGTTGGGCACGACCATTTCTCCTCTGGGCAAACTTCTTGTGCAGAGCTGCAGTCTAGGCCCCGGGGGCTGGAGAGCGCTGGCCGTCCATCGTGGAGAAGCTGCAGGTGTGAGTAGGTCACTGGCAGGTGTACAGGCTGGCCCACAGGATCAATGCGGAGACTCGTCTGTCACTGGGGTCTTTCAGGAATCAGTCTCATGCACTCCACTCCTCCATGATTACCACAGCGTCTGCTCAGGATACGGCCTGGTCCAGGATTATGGAGACCTCGGGATAGTGAAAAACAGACTAACATAAGCGTAGATGCTGTTCAAATTATATTGTTTTTTGGGAAGTGTTCCCGGCTCCAGTTGCCCTAATACAAATTAGGAACGTTTATTTTTGCAACTGAATTTTAGTGTACATTCTCAAAAATAAACATTCTTTAAAGTCTGTGTGAAATCGAAATTTGCCATGATTATTTTGCTAGCACATGTTGTTGTTCTTTAGGTGAAGTTAATCCACTGAAAAAAACTGTTTCGATAATATTTAAAGTCTGACCATTTGCTTCCGTATGGTGGTCCTTATGTGTTGACAGTTTGATGCTTCAGCCACAATATTCTTGACTACGTTAGTTTGCTACACTGAATGATGTGCAAAAAAGCCTCTCCCCTACTCAATATTCCATTTCAGTTGAAAGTATGTAAAATAAAAGTCTTAGCAGTTTCTGGTTTATGTAGACTTTAATGGACATTCATGCTTCCAAGGCAAACCAGTAATATCCATGGAAGCTTTTCATTTTAATTTTTAATTTAATTTTTTTTTTTAATTAATTGTCTTAACACAAAAAAAATAAATGGTTATTTTAAGAACTGTTTACTGAAAGGTTCATTGTGGAGCCAAAAATCACTTTTGAATCACTTTCTTTTACTGCTCCAAAAACATGCAGTGCTCTTTTATACAAGTATGAGATTTATGAGATGGTACATTTCTTTCCTGAATGACAGTTAAATGGAGAAATCGTGGTGTTATTGGTTGTGCATTTTATTGGAAAAGTGCAAAGCGTGATTTCTGAGTAACTTTTAATGGAGATCTCAGATGGCAGTGAAAGTGTTTATATTGAAGCATGTGAGTCAGCGAAGTGTTTTAACAAGCCCTCTAACCATGCTTCTCACAGCGACTCTTCATGCACTACCAAACTCTACGCTTTATAGATCACTGGAAGTGGGTCATTTCATAATAGTGCTTGAGGGGAAAAAAGCTTTTTAATTTTAGAGAGTTTAACTATGTTCCTTGTTCACAGAGAAGCTGGATGGTGTTGAGGAAAAATGGCTTTGTTTTATTAGGCTCACAGAAATGCTGTTTCATAGGAATAGGACATCATGATTGATCAAAATAATAATATTCACTGTAAAATATATCTGCATATTAGTAATAGCAGTTTTTTGTATTTATGTTTTTTTTTCACTTATTACTACATTTGAATTGCATTATGCGATCTTCATTTTTTCACTAAAAGCTTTTGATGACATTTTTGAAGTGATGTATTGTCTGTGTTTGTGTTGTAAATTATATGACAAAATCCTGGTGATAAACAGCCAGTACAGTCTTTTGTTTTACAGACTTACATCTCTCTATATTATTTCTTAAACGATACCTTGTCAAGGCGGCACTGTGGCTCAGTGGTTAGCACTGTCACCTCACAGCAAGAAGGTCGCTGGTTTGATTCCCGGCTGGGCCAGTTCCACGTGTTGGCGTGGGTTTCCTCCGGGTGCTCTGGTTTCCCCCACAGTCCAAAGACATGCGCTATAGGTGAATTGGATGAACTAAATTGGCCGTAGTGTACGCATGCGTATGTGAATGCAAGAGTGTATGGGTGTTTCCCAGTGCTGGGTTGCGGCTGGAAGGGCATCCGCTGTGTAAAACATATGCTGGAATAGTTGGCGGTTCCTTCTGCTGTGGCGACCTCTAATAAATCAGAGACTTAGCCGAAGGAAAATGAATGAATGAATTAACATCTTGTCTCAAACTACTAAAATGGCAATAAAATTTCAAAAAACTAAATATTTCAACAGAGCAGAGAACTCCCATACTGCAGTTCACAACTGTAAATAAATAGAAAACACCACGTGAACCACAAAGTACAGAACCTGTTAATTTACAGGTACAAAATAATATATTTTACATTGAACAGAAACTAAATTTGCAAACTACATAGGCTTGATTTCACTCTTTGCAAGTACAGTTGAAAACAAAATTACAGTGATCCCTCGCTATATCGCGGTTCACCTTTCGGGGTCTTGCAGGTTTGCTGATTTTTTTTGTGCAATTTGACATGCTTTTTTACAGAACATTGTGTTCTGCGTCCCGATTAGTGCATTGTGTTCTGCGTCCTAACTGGCTGTAGACCATTGTCAATCAATCTTCTCCGTGCCGTGTCTCCTGTACAGTACAGAATGCGTTCAGCTTGCCAAATTCACATAAATCTTCGATCACTAGCAGTGTGACTCTGAAGTGCTGTACTGTATGTTTTCAAGTTTTCTCCCCACAATGTCGACAAAACGTTCTGCACCATCAAAGGCACCTGCGGTAGCACCCAAAAGGCAGAGGAAGATGCCAACCATCGCACAAAAAGTTGAACTTCTGGACATGCTAAGGAAGGTAGAAGTTTTGCGGCTGTAGGGCGCCATTACAGAGTAAATACATGAAGATCAAATGGTTTTGATCTTTGGTTTCATCTATAATACTGGACTTATTTTTCTATGAAGGTTTGAACTTTGAGAGTGTTTAAACAAGAGAGAAAAGTGTGAAAATGTTAATGCCTGTCTGAGAAAAATGTATAAAGTGTGTAGTGAGGGGTTTTACAGCCTTAAAACATCTTTAATAATTGTTAAACATAAAGCTGAGTACTTCGCAGATTTTGCCTAGTGCGGGTTATTTTTAGAATGTAACTCCTGCAATTAACAAAGGACCACTCTATTAGCCCTTCTGTGAAATTTTAATCATTTTTAAAAATATTTCCTAAGTGATGTTTAACAGAGCAATGACCTAATTTCTGTTTTAGTTTGAGTGGAGTAAAAAAAGCAGTTTTATTTTTTTTACATTATTTTCAAAGTCAATAGGTCAATATATTCATATTTTTGATTAGCTACAGAACAAACCACTGTTGTCCCTTAGTTAAGCCTTTTAATTGTACTTTAAGCTGAATACTAGTATCTTGCAAAATATCTAGTAAAATTGTATGTACTGTCATTATGTCAAAGACAAAGAATTTAGTTATTAGAAATGAGTAGTTATTAAAATTGTTTAAAATGTGTTGAACAAATCTCTCTGCTATTAAACAGCACTTGGGAAATATTTGAAAAAGAATTCAAATTTCACAGGAGGGCTAATAATTTATTTCCTTCAACTGTGTGGGTTGTTTTCTTAGCTTTAGGATGCACTATAGTTATAGCTAGCAACCCGAATAAGCATTTGCATCTGTATATTCGAAAAACATATTTAAAGATTATTTTCCTTTGACCATGTTATTTTGTTAGAGTGTGTAATTCTTGTATTTTCTGACAATATTGTTGTAAATGGGTCATATATTAGCTTTTCCCTGACTAAACCATCCTCAAAGTAGCGCGTCATCAGCCGAGACCAAACAACAGCACAAAGCCCCAATTTAGCAGGACTTACACAGCAGGTAATTCAGCAAAACCCTTGACTAGGAAAACAACTGGCTAAACCATCTTATCAGCACAGCTTAGCAAAGCCCACAACTAGCAAAACCACTTAGCTAAGCCGGTACAAACAATTTATCACAGGCTTACACGAGGTACGACCTCAAAAGCCACAAACAAACATGCCAAGGAAGCTTTCGCAAACATCTTGTGCTGCCAGACCTCGAAAGAACGCTTCACTGCCTGTCTGCCTGGTTGTGTTTAAATACCACCTCGTATATTACAGATGTTTGGTTAAATTTACAAGGCCTTCTGACAGGTTGGCACCTACACTTCCCCTAAGAATCAACAGTTTTGATCCACCATTGGGGAAAAAAGCACCGGCAGGCAGAGCAAATAGACTGTCAACAAGCTCATTCTGCATCCAGCATGTTACTTTTACAAACCCGTCCGACTGAATGTGTATCTGCCGCTGTACACAGAAGCAAGTGTGGGCAGAAACAGGCACGTCCAGAGCTCTGGATTCCTCAGTCAGAACATTAATCATGAGCACCATGGTTCTGCCAACTCTGTGCGAAGACACCTGCTCAAATGGCCTGCAACTGGCTTCTATACACACACTCACACACACTTGACCTCCACACTACTTAACAAGGACCAAATACCTCCAGAGGCAATAATAACCCTCACATGCAGAGGCGTAATGACCAGCACATGTGAGAGCCAGTGGCCATCAGTCTTGTCCAGTGAGTCTAATGGAAGCTGGCAGTCGCCGTCAAGCCAAGATTTATATCAGTTTTTACACAGTGTTTGTGTGTTTTATTATTCCAACACCCATAACTGTGGTGTATGTTAAAATTTAT
>CAIGQV010017532.1:3712901-3745769 GCA_903798115.1 Danio jaintianensis
TTTATTTTATTTTATTTTATTTTATTTTATTTTATTTTATTTTATTTATTTTTTTCATTTTTATTTTATTTTATTTCATTTTATTTTATTTTTATTTGCATTTATTTTATTTTTATTTGCATTTATTTTATTTTATTTTATTTGCATTTATTGTACTTTATTTTTATTTTTTTTTCATTTATTTTATTTTCATTTATTTTATTTCATTTTATTTTACTTTACTTTATTTTTATTTATTTTTTTTCATTTTACTTTATTTTATTTTCATTTTATTTTCATTTTCAATTTATTTTTATTTATTTTCATTTATTTTTTCATTTTGTTTAAAAAAAAATTTTTCATTTTATTTTGTTTATTTTCATTTATTTTATTTTGTTTTGTTTTCATTTATTTATTTATTTTTTTATTTTTTTATTTTTTTCATTTATTTTTATTTTATTTTATTTATTTATTTATTTTTTTCATTTTTAATCAACAGTTTGTATTTTTGCAGGTCTTTTAAATGGTTCTACTTTTTGCACACAATTTCTTAGCAGGACACTGCAAGTGAATAATGTAAATACTTCCCCTGATACAATTGCGCCAATCTTTTGTAGTACAAGTTTTCTAAAATGTTATCTTCTAAATGCATATAAGGTATTTTTTATTAAATATGCAGTAATTTGCATATCTTTTTTTATGACAAAGTCTAGTTTAAAGTTATTTTCTTTTATTTGACATATTAGAGTCAAGGGTTTTTATAAAGGGGATTTTGGGAATCTCTGTATTATTTTATTAATTCCATAATTCAGAAAATACTGTGAACAACAAAACAATTACATTTTTGCAGAATTAAATGTTTTAAATAATTATCAATATTATGTCCAAACATATCCCTCAGTAAAAACCTTCAGAATAAAGATATGTATAAAACTTTCAGGTTTTATGTATGTAAGAGCAGCTGAATATTTTAAGAAATTTGAAGAAAGTAGCATTTAAAAATATGTATTGTAATTAAAATCTACAGAAACAAATTGATAAATAAAGGAGCGGCAAAATAAAAGTGTGTGTATTTTGGATGTTTTCTTTACATTTGGCTAAAAAAAACACTTAAAATCCAAATCCAAAATGTAAAAAATTACAGTCGTATGATAAAACAGTGTTTCTGCCTGCAGTGTCTTGCTTTTAATATAATAAAAAAAGCATAATAATAAATTATGCAAAATGTAAACCAGTATTCTCCTCCTCTGTCTGTTTTTCCCAGACCCATCATTTGTCCACGTGCACCTCATTCCTGACAGCAGTGAGAAAAACGATGACAAACTCTACTTTTTCTTCCGTGAGAAGTCTTCTGAAATGGGTCAGAGCCCCAAATCACAGTCCCGCATCGGCCGCATCTGCCTGGTGAGCTCAAACCCTTAAATATGGTTAGATGAATACGACCCAAAGTTTGAGACATTCCGTCCCGTTCAGCATCTCTGAAAGAGATTCCAGCTCCAGCCCAGAGCGAGAGTCCTGGTTTGTGGATATTTGACTGTGGCGTTTCTGTTTGCTTGCTGCTGACGTGCCGAAATCCACACATATTTGCCCTCGCTGCTTACAATACGTCTCTCTATCCGTGCGACCCTTGACCCTGTGACCCTTGACCTGTCAGGTCAGCCGATTTGAGTATGACAGAAAGTCTTCGGCAGAACTGTGCTGTGGAAAAGATCTCTAGTTCAGCAGCACAGCCATTTGTCCCTATTGTGGAGCTGAAGCACACGTTCTTGAAAATAGTGCCAGACCACAACTGCAAATTGAGCAGGGCAAAGAAAACAAACATGGAGCCACAGGGGGAAACTCAGGTGGTTGTGGTGCTTCATCTTGGGCTTAATGTGAGCTTAAGGGTATGATCTTGTTTAACTGTACTTGGGAGGGATGAATTCCAAAAGGCTTTACATAAACATGGCTAAACCAGACCAAAGAAATGGACAATTAATGTGTTCATTTAAGCATTTTGCGAGCTATACATTGAGTATAGGGGAGGGTCAGCTTTTTTACAGTAGTTTGTGTAATATATATGCATACAATGCAATACAATACAATACAAACACTATTGTACACTTGACTTGACTTGACTTGACTATTGTCAGATATATACAGTGCTCAGCATATATGGGTACACCCCTCACAAATCTATCTTTTGAATTCATATTTTTAATAGGAAGCTATACAATATTATATTTGTGCATATACATTAGTTTAGTCAGTACTGAAGCCAAATCTGGAGCTTATCTAACAAAATAACTTACGATTACGGTCCAACGGCCCAAATTTATGTTATAGAAAAATATTAAATACAAAAAAAAAAGGAAAAATCAAGAGAAGCAAAAAATTGAAAAATTGAGTTGAAATTTTGTAGGTTGTATTTTTTATTTTATTTTTTGCAATATTTTGCTTGAATTTAATTGTATTATCTTTTAATTTCTAAACATGTTTGGTGACTAAAATATTTTAATAAATATATCTGTTTAATAAATCTGTTTTGTTTAATTGCACCAAAATACATTGCCTATATTTACTGAGAAATGGATACAAATATTCATTTTCAAAATGGGGTGTACTCAATTATGCTGAGCACTTTATCTGAATTATTTTCTTGCATAACAGCATGTTACATACTCATTTCAAAGAGATAAGACATAATATACATACATAGACCAAAAAATTAATTACATTTAATTTATTAATCAAACTCAATGGTTTTTTTTGGGATATTGATTAGATTTTTGACAAACTGTATCCTGTGGTGGGCTATTTCAGGAAACGATCATCAAAGACAACCTGTTTTTAATATAAAACAGTGAAATTTGCCGAACGGGGACAAATTTGCATCTCTGTATGACTCATTTTAGGCCGGTCAAATTTGTATTTATAGTAACTTGTTATTATTATTATTATTATTATTATTATTATTATTATTATTATCATTATTATTATTTAAGATATAGATAAGTGCAAACTATTTTCCACTTTTTTTATTTATATATTTTTTTAGATATGGTAAAGTTCAGCCATATAACACAAAGGTGCACTTGTGGTGGTATTCCAGATAATGGCAGTCGATTTGAGTCAGATATTTAATGATCCATTCATAAAGTCATTTGCTTTGTTTCTAAATTAGTAATATTGTCAAATATTTTTACAATTTAAAACTTTCCAATGTTAATATATTTTAAAATGTAATTTTGTAGTGACGCAAAAATACAATTTTCAGTATCATTACTTCAGTACTTCAGTGTGTCAATATTGTAACAGAAATCAAACTGTTAAACATACAGTATACTTTTGCAGTGCCCTATTTTTAATGTTATCAGACAACGATTTTTGCCTGGAGAGACTTTAAAGGAAATATTTTTAAGTGTGAATCCTTCAAAAAATGCTAAGCTAACGTACATAAACCTTAAACAACTGTTTGTTTGTTTTTCTTATGTGTTATTTATTGCTGATGATGACTTTTTATTGTTATAATTTTTAATAGAAAAGTGATATTTATAAAATGTAAATTTGATCTGGTTTTGTCATGAAATAGCAAGGGAAGCTAATATGGCTATCAATTCAAAACCCACTCAGTACTTCAGCATCACAATCCTTCAGAAACCGTTCTAATATAATTCTTACCAATGTTGAAAAGAGTTATTAATAATTCCTTATATTTATATAACGCTTTTCTGGACACTCAAAGCGCTTTACACATTTTTGGGGGGAATCTCCTCATCCACCACCAGTGTGCAGCATTGACCTGGATGACGTGACGGCAGCCATATTGCACCAGACCGCACACCACACACCAGCTGATTGGTGGAGAGGAGACTGAGTGATGAAGCCAATTATGATATGGGGATGGTTAGGAGGCCATGATGGACAGAGGCCAGTGGGCAAATTTAGGTTAAACCCCTACTCTTTTTCAAAGGACATCCTGGGATTTTTAACGACCACAGAGAGTCATGACATCAGTTTAACATCTCATCCGAAGTTATTCTGTTTAATTTAGTGTAAACTGTGATCAATTTGTGATTAGTTAACATTCTTTGATAATAGAAAGTTCAAAAGCACACAATTTCTTTGAAAAAGTTAATTTTTCTAACCTTTTAAGTGTCTTTACTGTCATCTTTTTATCAGTTTTATGTAGCACTCTTGCTAAATTAAATTAAATCATTACTTTTACACAAAGTAAATAAAAATGTTATATGGTTTTGAAAAGGTGGCTCAGTGGTTAGCACTGTCGCCTCACAACAGGAAGGTCGCTGGTTCGAGTCCCAGCTGGGTCAGTTGGCATTTCTGTGTGGAGTTTGCATGTTCTCCCCGTGTTCACATGGGTTTCCTCCGGGTGCTCCGGTTTCCCCTACAATCTAAAGACATGTGCTATAGGTGAATTGGATTAACTAAATTGGCCGTAGTGTAAGAGTGTGTGTGAATGAGAGATTGTATGGGTGTTTCCCGGTAATGGGTTGCGGCTGGAAGCGCATCCGCTGCGTAAAACATATGCCGGAACAGTTGGCGGTTCATTCTGCTGTGGCGACCCCTAATAAATAAGGGACTAAGATGAAGGAAAATGAATGAATGAATGAATGAATGGTTGTGCACAGTATATACAAAACTTTTGTGCATGTCTTTGATGAATTTTGTAACATGCATGTGTCCACTGAGCGGTTTCATATGTGGGACCACATGGTGGTATATGACATTACATGAGCGTGTGTGTGTGTGTACGTGAGTGTCTCTCTGTGTGTGTATGTGGGTGGTGGGTTTTTGTGTTTATCCGCTTTCTGTTTTGTGTTTACATGCATGTTTATATGAGTGCATAGTCTCTGTCGTGCGGCCCCCCTAGGTCTTTGTTTATGAGTCGGGGTCATGTGTTGACCTCTCACGCAAACACACCCCTGCGCTCTGGGCTTTATGGATCACCCTCCAGAGGACCAGCCATTCTGCTTCTCACATCTGCACCCATCTGGTCACCATCCACCCTCACACTGAGATCTGGAGCGGCTATTAATAACAACAAGAGTCATGCAATCAAAGATGACATGCAGAGAGCCTGAGGAATGATCTTTCATAGCATTTTGTTGAAAACTCATCTTGCTGCAGCTGTTTAATGGATAGTTCACCAACCAAAATTGAACATATATGACACTATTTAGTCATTTTTTATTCTAAATCCGTTCGATTAGCTTTCTTCTGCAGGACGTACGTGAAAGTCAAATCAGAATAAGATTGAGAAAACCAAGCTCTGAAATGACTGTAAAGGGTATTATTCGACTGTCTATGAGAGACGTAGAAACATTCCTTATATGATGTTTAAAATGAAGGTATTTTTAGGAAAACACAACAAAAAAGGGGGAGGGTACAAATTCAGCTTCTTTTTTTTTTTTTGCATGTTTGGATTTTATACATTGATCAGGAATGTTGGGATTAAATTTGTTACAGTAAGTCATTCCTGAGTATGTATATTAGGGGTGTCAAAATGAATTGTTTCTTTGATGCACCACGATGCAGACGCGGACAATTCAATATCGGTTCAATAATGGATCATAAACGGTTATTACATACTGACGTCATTTATCTCATATGCGCTTTGTCGCGGTAGAATACTATGGCGAAGAAGGCAAATAAATAGAAAGCTCCAACTACTTAAAAAGCAGATAATTGTGCACAATTCAATGCTTGTGAGTTTGCTGGACTGTCTTTCACTGACACTGAAGAAGGTACAGCACACGAGCCGCTATTTCACTACTAGGGAGAAATAAAACTGTAAAACTCCATCTCTGCCTCTCTCTCTCTCTCTCTCTCTCTCTCTCTTACTTTGGACATTTGACCCGTTGACAATGACCAATCTTAGGAGTGTAAGAACTCGCTTGACAGCACTCAAAAAGCAAGCGGGATAATATGTACATTAGTTTATTTGCTATAAATGCTCATGTTGTTCTTTGCATGTATTTGAGTTTTGTTTTAAACATTCAAAAAGTGTTTTCTTTGAGCAGGTAAAATTAAAGGCACTGTTCACATCTGACTGCTTGTATTAAAGGACAAAATTTTATTACAAATAATATATAAATATAAATATATGTATAAATTTTAATTTAAAAAAATTCTTGTGTTGTGAAGAAAAATATATAATTGTGGATGGAAAGCATCGTCAATGCACCGTCATGCACCGAGATATCGAATTGAACCGAATCGATGGCATGATAATCGTAACTGAACCGAACCGTAAGACCAGTGTAGGTTCACACCCCTAATATATATATATATATATATACTCTAGGTGACGCGGTGGCGCAGTGGGTAGCACGTTCGCCTCACAGCAAGAAGGTCGCTGGTTCGAGCCTCGGCTGGGTCAGTTGGCATTTCTGTGTGGAGTTTGCATGTTCTCCCCGTGTTCGCGTGGGTTTCCTCCGGGTGTTCCGGTTTCCCCCACAAGTCCAAAGACATGCGGTATAGGTGAATTGGGTAAGCTAAAATTGTCCGTAGTGTATGTGTGTATGAGTGTGTATGAATGTTTCCCAGTACTGGGTTGCAGCTGGCAGGGCATCCGCTGCGTAAAACATATGCTGGATAAGTTGGCGGTTCATCCCGCTGTGGCGACCCCAGATTAATAAAGGGACTAAGCCGAAAAGAAAATGAATGAATGATATATACTCTAGAAATGTATTATTACTACTTTCTAAATATTTTTGTGAATCTGGTTGCTGGAGTCACACTAGGCTCACACGGAATCTGTGCCCACAGATATCTGCAGATTTTTGAACCCATCAATCAGTTTATTTACATACAGTAAATGTGTGTAAACATATACATTACTTATTCAGGTTTTAAATTAATTTCAGTTATTTTATTGGATTATATACAAATTTTTAGATGATTTATCTTTTAGTGGATGAAAATCTGTAATATTTTCTACCTTTTAGTGGATGTATGAAAGACCTGCTGTGGCTTTGTTTGCCATACAAGTGGTTCTAATTGGATTTGAATGGTATATTTAAAAAATTAAGAAGTAATTTTCTATTTTTTTTGTTAACTCACTTTTTTTCTGTATACTCTCAAAATCTTTCCTTATAAATCCTTTAAAAAAATTTTTTAAACAAAATTCTGCATTGAAATCTCAAAAAAAGTCCACAGATAACAGCTAGTTTACAGTTTACCACTATATCAAGGTTATTATCATAGTTTTGTGACTTTTATTCTCATTTACTACATTACAGTTGTATGGAAAATTGTATCCAAGTTAAACAATGTAGTAAGTTAAGTCGTTTTGGAATGACCTAATGATGAATAAATAATGATGGCATTTTTGGGTGAACTATCCCTTCAACAGTACCTTTAAAACGAACAGCTCCTGACAAAAGTCAGATAATAAATCAGGATTCCTCAAGCACCTTCTCCCAAAATTTGGCCTGCCATCAGACCAGATCGGGTGTGTTTTGTGAATCAAACGAGACACTATTTGCAAACATGTCTTCTCACAGCTAACTTTTCCTAGCTGTTTGTTCCTCTGCGGAGGGGCTTGATATAAATTCAGCACAGCTATTTCACCTCTCTTTGATTTTGACTCAAACCGATGGCTGTGTGTTTACAGAATGATGACGGCGGTCACTGCTGCTTGGTCAACAAGTGGAGCACCTTCCTGAAAGCCCGTCTCATCTGCTCTGTCCCAGGAGCTGACGGGATTGAAACACACTTCGACGAGCTCAGTAAGTGTCCGTTTCCATCTCCAGCAGATTAAAAAGGCCTCATCTGGACTCTTAGGGAAACTGGCATGTTTCCCCCTCAGCTCTGTTTTTTTGGGCATACAGTTGAAGTCAGAATTATTAGCCTCCCTGTATATTTTTTCCCCAGTTTGTGCACATTCCTAATCAAAATAGTTTTAATAACTAATTTCTAATAGCTGATTTATTTTATCTTTGCTATGATGACAGTACATAATATTTTACTAGATATTTTTCAAGATACTAGTATTCAGCTTAAAGTGACATTTAAAGGCTTAACTAGGTTAATCAAGAAAGTTAGGGTAATTAGGCAAATCATTGTATTAGGCCTGGTTTGTTCTGTAGCCAATCGAAGGAAATATATTATTAAGGGGGCTAATAATATTGACCTTAAGATGGTTTTAAAAAAGATTGAAAACTGTTTTTATTCTAGCCAAAATAAAACAAAAGACTTTCTCTAGAAGAAAAAAATATTATAGGTATATACTGTGAAAATTTCCTTGCTCTGTTAAACATAATTTGGGAAATATCTGAAAAAATAATAATAATTCACAGGAGGGCGAATAATTTTGACTTGAGCAAAACAATCGGCTTGGGATTGCCTAAACGAGAGGGTCTCAGTTCAGTTTCAACAAACTCTGGAGCTCTTCGGTTGTAGTGAGAAAGCAATTCAAACCAATGAACCAGGCTATATCACTGGATATAATGGTTATGGAAGTAGGCACATATATAAATAAAGAGTTCAGATGCAAAAACCTCTAAGTGCCATCTGAAATTTTCTTCTAAAATTAGCATTTTTCCCAGGCCCCTATGTGCATGTTCAGTAATTTCATTCAACATAAACAAAACGCTCATTTTAGAAAAAAATTTCAGGTGGCACTTAGAGGTTTTTGCATCTGAACTCTTCAAATATATAGAAATAATTGTACATCTGCTGTCTAACTGAACAATTATAAAAAAAGAAAAACTACAATAACCATCCTACTTTATATAATGTGTTATTTGTATGAAACCTGTTCATGTAGGCCTTTTAATTATGTGCATTTTTTTTAATAGATAATTGTATATTTTGTATTGTTCTATATTTAGCTCTGCAGGTGGAAAAATTATGTTTTGTTCAGGCTGCTGCAATTTGCATATGGAAAATTGAACACCTGAAAATATGTATTATTATTATTATTATTATTATTATTATTATTATTATTGAATCAAAGTCACATATCCATCCTCATTGACAAAAACAATTGCCAAAATTACCATCTGGTATTTTTTTTCTTGCAATAAGACAACTATGTCTTATTGTATTTTGTATTATTTTTTTGAAAGCAAGACAAAATATTAATCTGCTTCATGTTCTGAACACAGTCTCTGTTCATCTGTTAATTCTCGCCATAAACAAATGTATAAATGCATAAATCTAGCCAACTCGTTCTGTAAGCTCATAATTAATAATGAAAATGTGAATGAAAGCAAAAGTTATTATCTCTTTGGTGACGATGTCTGTGGGTGTCACCATTCATAATTGAACCGCACGCTTCTGTTTATAATCCCTTCATTTAAATGCTAAAATTGCCTTATTTTTCATTGTCATAAATTAAAATAAGGACATATGACAGCTTTGAGTGCCAGAAAATAAAGCAAGGAGAAGTGTACTGAGGAGAGTTTACTCCCATTTCACTAGTTTTAACAATTTTGGTCCATTTAGGGACTTTGCCGTGTGAAAGCGAGCCACACCTGGAAAAAAAAAGGAACATTGTCACATTGGTTTGGAACAAAACAATCGATCTACAGGTGTGAAAGCACCCTTTAAGAAGTTAAGGCCAGTCAGGGATCACTTTAGCAGTGTGTGAATGAGAAAGATCCTCTCCCGGTTTGTCAGGTTTCAGTGGCCCTGTCCAATGTCGCCCACACCCTACTACAAAAACCACATGCAAAATCCCTCCGTCCACCCACAACATCCTGGATCCCCTAATGTGGGCCTCCAGGTCTGCATTTACACTGGGCCAGGTGACGTACCTCACCCTCTCCCTGCCATATGGCACTACATTCCCCCCTTTGGTCGTACGCCGAGATGGATAATGGCTTATTCGGAGCCGTGTTACAGAAATCCACACTGTTTCTCTGAACAAAAGGCTCTTTTGAGAAGGCTGAAGGTGTGGGAGATGTGCCATGAGCTGCGGAGGGAGACTTAAAGGGAGTTCGGATGACGTCCAGAGAGAAGGACATGCCCTGTGGACGGATCAGGTGGAGCGCTAGGAATGCTGGGACCACTAAGGGTCTCGCATTTGCACTTATAGTCTAATTGGCCCCAGTGATGGCCAGCTTATGATCATGCTGGAATTTATTGCTATGGCTTATATTAGAGCAGCAGATCTGGGCTCCCGACACTTATAAACATGTTTGGCTCTTTATTAGTGGAGAGGATGTTTACATGGGCTCATGGAGAGGTGAGGATATAGAGGTGTGCGTGTGCGTGTGTGTGTGCGCGCGTGCTTGTGTGTGTGCATGTGCGTGTGTGCGTGTGTGCGTGCGCGTGTGTGTGTGTGTGTGTGTTGATGGAGGGATGTCCAGGAATTTTTAATAGGGCAGTAAAGCTGTATTTCATTGTGAGTTGTGGTGGTGTACTAATAAACAGGATTAAGCTTTTATTGGAGTAGAGAGCGAGAGTTGTGGGGAAATGCGCTATGCTATAGTTGTAGTCATAATCACACATTTACATTTTATGGAAATTTTATGTATATCATATATATGAATAATTGGAATGCTAATACTCTGAAGGTTGAGATCATTATCATTTTTAAAGAAATGTGTTGTAAAATATAGTAAAAATCGGTTATTGTGAAATAGTATTGCAAAACCATTTAAAAAAAAATCTTTTAAAAATAATAACCCATGTTCTTTGTAAACATATTTTAAAATGTAATTTATTTCTGCAATGCACAGCTAAACTTTCAGCATTATTAATCCAGTCTCCAATGTCACATGGTCCTTCAAAAACCATTGAATTGAATTATCAGTTAAAAAATTTTATTATTTTCAACAGAAAACATTTATTTGCATAAGTTTTGATGCATTTTTTTACTTTTCAATTATATGCTATTTATTTTTGTTTTGTTAATCAATAGAAAGCTCAAAATAACTTAATGAATCGTTGCACATTAATCTATTATTTAATAAGTATATATATTCATTCATTCATTTTCCTTCGGCTTAGTCCCTTTATTCATAAGGGGTCACCACAGCGGAATGAACCGCCAACTTATCCAGCATATGTTTTACACAGCGGATGCCCTTCCAGCTTCAACCCAGTACTGGGAAACACCCATACACTCTCACATTCACACACAGACTACGGCCAATTTACTGTATTCAATTCACCTATAACGCATGTTTTTGGACTGAGGGGGAAACTGGAGCACCCGGAGGAAACCCACGCCAACACAGGGAGAGCATGCAAACTCCACACAGAAATGCCAACTGACCCAGCCGGGACTCGAACCAGTGACCTTCTTGCTGTGAGGCGACAGTGCTAACCACTGAGCCACAGCACCGCCCCAAGTATATATAATAAATAAGTATAATATAATAAAATTTATTGCTAATATATAATTAATTAATTATAATTAATTAATTGTTTGATTCTTAAAGGTCACATGGGTAGAGAAATATAATATTAACCATTAAATATCATAGTGTTTGCAATCCAGTCAGCAATTGTATTGCATATCATTGGACTGTGAAGTGTAGGGTTTTGTGTTTTACATTTCTTCTGAAAGAACTGTTCTGTGTGCATTTTCTGTTGTGTATTATTGAGTATGACACTGTAAGTCTTTATATTGATTCTATACAGCTGCTGTACTCATGTGACTCTGCCCTTGCATTTAAAAGCTTTTGTGAATTTGAACAGTTGGAAGACATTACGGATTTGGCAGATTCGTCCCAGATGGACAAATGTTTGTTAGAGAATGCTGTAAAGATGTGTCAGATTAAAAGTATGTGTGTTCATCATTGTTGAGGATCCTCAGATACACTCCATTAACTGCATCTCTCCTGTTGTGAAAGAGGAATGGGGTGAATTTGTCTCGGGTTGCCAAATGCATTGATGTGAGCGCGAGAGAGAGGGTGTTTAAGATGATATTAGTTGAAAAAACAAGAAAAATATGTGACCAGAACACGTTGCAGGCTGAATCCGAACCTGCATTTCTGAAATGAGCACCTCAGTTTGTGGGGAAAAATGTTAATTGCTATATTACATCTAGCATAGATTAGATTGTAGGTTTATAACTTTGTGAATAAGTTATAAGTTAATAATTGGTCATCTCGGGCAGCACGGTGGCTCAGTGGTTAGCACTGTTGCCTCACAGCAAGAAGGTCGCTGGTTCGAGTCCCAGCTGGGCCAGTTGGCATTTCTGTGTGGAGTCTGCATGTTTGCGTGGGTTTCCTCCAGGCGCTCCGGTTTCCCCCACAGTCCAAAGACAAAGAATTGAATAAACTAAATATGCCATAGTGGATGATTGTGTGTGTGAATGTGAGAGTGTATGGGTGTTTCCCAGTACTGGGTTGTGGCTGGAAGGGCATCCGCTGCGTAAAACATATGCTGAAATAGTTGGCGGTTCATTCCGCTGTGGCGACCCCTGATAAATAAGGGACTAAGCTGAAGGAAAATGAATGAATGAATGAATAATTGGTCATCTCATAAACCCAAGTCTTTGATCCATATACACATGATGCTTCACCTACATTACAGTATACTGTATGTACAGCTCCACTCAGATATAGTGTATAAATGTTGGCAGGATGTGTGTGTGAGGCAATAGGAACCATATGCTTTGCTGTCTATATCCTTATTATCCTGTAAGTTTCCCTGAGGAGCAATTCAGTCATCCTTACACACACACACGCACACACTTACTCTTCTATACACACAAACATATGCACACACAAGTGTATATGCATGCCAGCTCAGCAGATTTCAGAGTAGTTTTAACACACAGTGTCTTCTCTTTATAAATGATGTAAACAAGACAATGATCTATATTTATAGATAACATGTGTTATAGTTAGTCAAAATGCTAAAATATTTAAAATAGTTATGCTGTAAAACTGAAGTACAATAAAATATCAACATTAGATGAAAACCTACACTGTTTACACTTATTTAAATTTCAGTTAGTTGCAGTTATTTGCTATTATATTTATGTACTACTATTACTACGACTAAAAATAACAATAATAATAATAATAATTTTAATAATAAAGCTATGTAAGAATATTAAACAGCTAATTAAAATAACAAAAGCAAAACTTGAGGTAAAATATGGGCAAACCCAACCCTGGACTTTACTTCAAATTTGAGTTAAAACAACTTAAATTTAAAATGAACACCTGGATGGAAAAAAAAGAAAAGCTTAAAATGATAATAAATACTGAAATCATAATAATGCTTAAAAACAAATCCCCTCTACATAAGAATTTATCTTGTTAAATGTATTAATTACTATTTAAAATACAAATTTATTGCAATTTTAAATCTTTCTTTATCTTCATGAAACATGAAATCACTTTTGATGTATTAAACTGATGTAAAAAAACAAAATTGGATGTCTCATCTTTGACTCATCTGTGTTTAATAATGGATATACTGTAATGCAATCAAGCCTGATTGAAGAGATGCTAAAACGAGAACCAAATCTCATGTTTCTTCAGAGATGTTGAGTGAAATGCAGCGAGAAAATCTGAGTCACAGGAAGTTTGTCTCAACATTCAGTAAATGCGTTTGATTTATGCACTGCAAATATTAGCAGTGTTTCTCGTCCAGCTCCTACACTCTGCTGTGTTTGTGTCTTTTAGGAGATGTGTACATACAGCCCACTCAGGACACTAAAAACCCAGTCATCTACGGGGTCTTCTCTGTGTCTGGGTGAGTCTCAGCTTTTCCTCCATCTGGAAACTATAGTAACTCTGTAAGGTGTTTGCATCTGCTTTTTGTTTCTCTTTCCACCTCTAGCAGCACTTAGTTCCACATATGAACTTTCTAACAAAAATGCTCATATTTTCTCCTCCAGCTCTGTATTCAAGGGCTCGGCGGTCTGCGTCTACTCCATGGCGGACATTCGGATGGTGTTCAATGGACCTTTTGCCCACAAAGAAGGTCCCAATTATCAGTGGGTGGCCTACACTGGAAAAATCCCCTACCCCCGTCCGGGAACAGTGAGTTCTGCCTTCTTATGAACCAGAATACTGATAATAAGACGGATTATTGGCAAACTAGTGAGTAATATTAATCTAGACCTGCTGCAGCAGGTTAAAGGGATAGTTCACCCAAAAATTTTAATTGTCATCATTTACTCACCGTTCACTCAATCCAAACCTTTCTGAGTTTCTTTCATCTGTTGAACACAAAAGAAGATATTTTGAATAATGTTGGAAACTGGTTAACGTTGACCTCCATAGTATATTTAAATCCTACTATGGAGGTCAACGTTAACCAGTTTCCAACATTCTTCAAAATATCTTCTTTTGTGTTGTTGGTGAACACAAAAGAAGATGTTTTAAAGAATGTTAGAAGCCGTTGATTCCATATTTAATTCCTACTACGGATGTCAACGGTAACCAGTTTCCAACATTCTTCAAAATGTCACCTTTTTTGTTGTTGGTGAACATAAAATAAGATATTTTGAAGAATGTTAGAAGCCATTGACTTCCATAGTATATTTAATTCCTACTACGGATGTCAACGGTAACCAGTTTTTAACGTTCTTTAAAATAACACCTTTTGTGTTGTTGGTGAACACAAAAGAAGATATTTTGAAGAATGTTAGAAGCCATTGACTTCCATAGTATATTTAATTCTTACTACGAATGTCAATGGTAACCAGTTTACAATATTCTTTAAAATATCTTCTTTTGTGTTGTTGGTGGTGGTGATACTTTTTATCTGTCCCTTTTATAGCAACAAGCTTAAACTTCAAACAAGCTGAAGCACCGATTGAAAGTGTGTTAATCATTTAGTATAAAGTTAATCTTCAGCATTTCAACACAATGGATTTTTTTGTTTGTTTGTTTGTTTTTAAGTGTCCTGGTGGGACTTTCACCCCGAACATGAAGTCCACAAAGGACTACCCAGACGAGGTCATCAACTTCATGCGGAATCATCCCACCATGTACAACTCTGTGTATCCAGTGCACAAGCGCCCCCTGGTGGTCAGGACTAACGTGGACTATGAGTTCACCACTATCACTGTGGACCAGGTCACTGCGGCCGATGGAAACTATGAGGTGCTCTTCCTGGGAACAGGTGAGTGTGGTGATTTTTTTTTTTTCATGCATGTTCATTAGCAATACATTAACGATACAATACAAATTAATATGTAAAATCAAATGTAAATAATTCAAACTATTCATATTGTAGAGCAGGGAGCTTTCATTCATTCATTTTCCTTCGGCTTAGTCTCTATTTCAGAGGTCGCTACAGCGGAATGAACCGCCTCTCACATTTTTTGTTTCATTTTATTTTCATATTTATTAAAAAATATTTGTTATTTTACAATTTTGTTCTGTCAGAGTTACTGTGCTAATTAATATAATAATTTAATATCATTTATTTAACAACCTAACCAATGACCTGGTTTTATTATTAATGCAGACATGATTTTATGGGCTTAAAATGACAAGAATTATTATTATTATTATTATTATTATTATTATTATTATTATTATTTGTTTTTTTTTTTTAGAGTAATTATTTTAGTTTAGTTTAGAAAATGTAACACCCTAACCTAACTTATGACCTATTTATGATTATTAATGCAGACATTAATAATAGACCTTAAAATGACAATAAATTATTATTATTATTATTTATGTTTTTGATTTTGAAGTAATTATTTTAGCTTTGTTTTGAAAATTTAACACCCTAACTTACTTTAACTTATGACTTTTTTTTCATAATTATTGCAGACTTGATTTTAAGGGCTTAAAGTGACAAGAAATTATTATTATTATTATTATTATTATTATTATTATTATTATTATTTATGTTTTTGATATTGGAGTAATTATTTTAGCTTAGTTTAGAAAATGTAACACCTTAACCTAACCTATGAACTATTTATGATTATTAATGCAGACTTTTTTAAGACCTTAAAATGACAAGGAATTATTATTATTATTTATGTTTTTGATTTTGGATTAATTATTTTAGCTTTAGTTTATAAAATTTACACAACCTAGCCTATGACCTATTTTCACGATTAATGTTATTAACGGTTTTAAGGCCTTAAAATGACATGTATTTATTTATTTGCTTTTTGAGTCATTATTTAATTTTTGTTTGCACTGTCCCACCTATATTTTTAACAAAATAAATCATTCATTTCATGTTTCATCTTATTCCCAATTTAATTATTTAAGAATCTAACACTGAAAAAAGTAATGTATAGGAGTTTCTCCCTTCCCACTGATCCTCTGAGACCCCTTTCGGAAACTGCAGCAGGATAAATTAACTCTATCTCAACATTTATCAGAGAAGCTGAAAAGCATCTGACTCTACTTAGATGGATGTCAAACACCCCCAAAAAGACTTTTGTGTTTCTATCTCTCTGTTCTTGATATAATTCTGTGAATGCAGCATCTTAAGGCCAGATGGTCACTGTCTGAGGATCCATCATCCTACACTAAACGATCTTTACAGTCTTGTAACCTTACAGAGTCACACTGACATCATTCTGTGGGTGCTGTAGGTTTATCCCTTTATGTTGCTTTTGTGCGTCTAAAAGTCTAATGGGTTTTTAAATCAACTCTTCTTGCCCCATTGCACCTACAAGCACTTACAGGATCATTCAAAGCTCGGGCCAGATGTATTGCTCCGCTTGCATTAAATCTCCAGCGGCGTGTACAGAGGAATGCAACAGGCACACTTAAATCAAACAAGCATTTTGGTAGGGCAAAAAAATCACTGAAATACCAGCAGAGACGGAGCTGAAAGATGAGTCTGCCGTCAAACACAGAGAAAACAAAAGAGGGATTTTAAAAGGAAATTCTGCTCGATGAAGAACGTGAAGGTCTGCATGGTAGATGGGACGGAAAGAAAGAGTAACTCAAGGGTTTCAGGAGTCAGTGAAAGATAATCATCGAGACATTTTGTAAGATGCAAACACAAAAGGCTTGAAATATATGAAACAGACTGTAAGATGTCAGAGGAATGATGTAAATATTTTTGGGTCAAAGATAGCCATTCTTTGTTGTAATATGGAACTGCACTCGAAAATAACCTGTTCTTTATTTTATTTTATTTTATTTATTTATTTATTTTTTTATTTTTTTTAAAAATTTATTATTATTATTATTTTTATTATTATTTTTTAATATAATTTATTTAATTTTCATTTAATTTTTTATTTTAAAAAATTATTTTATTTTATAATTTATTTCATTTTTATTTTATTTGCATTTTTATTTTATTTTATAATTTATTTCATTATTTTATTTTATAATTTTTTTTTTTTATTGTAATTTTTATTTTATTTTTTGTTTTATATTTTATTTTATTTCATTTTTATTTATTTATTTATTTAATTTTATATTTAATTTTATTTAATTGTATTTTTATTTTATTGTATTTTTTATTGAATTTTTTTGTTTTTTATTTTAGCAAAGTATGCAAAACATAGACAAAAATCTAAACAACCGGTATGTGTATAAACAGTAATGACAATCAATATATGAATCTTCAAATAGTATGATGTTGTTAATAATAATAATAATAATAATAATAATAATAATAATAATCCTAAAGTTTGTGATAATGGAAGTAATATTCTGTTACTGCAACAGTGATATTAATAACTATGAAGGTTATAATAATAATAACTATTATTATTATAATAATATAATGACATTAATACTGAGAGAGAAAAAAATAAAAATAAACACACTTACCTAACACATACCAAATCTGTCCTGTCTTCTGTGTCAGTGACCTGGAAAGAGTCTGTTTCATAAATAGTGGTTGTGTTTTTGAATGTTATGACTGACAAAGTGACTTTGATCTACAGACAGAGGAACGGTGCAGAAGGTGATCGTCCTGCCTAGTGATGACCTGCAGACAGAGGAACTGGTGCTGGAGGAAGTGGAGGTCTTTAAGGTCAGATTTGCACCCTTGTTTTTCTTTTCTTTTGAATTCTTAATAATGCATTGCTCTTTTGGGGTAACTATCCCTTTAACAGCTGTCTCATATCTATGCTAATGTCTTGTCTTGCATCCTTCATTAATACAATTTGATTAATTGATATCTAATTGAATGTCAACTTTTATACTCACCGGTTGTTTGATCAAAATACAGTGTAAAAAGTTATAATGTTGAGTTTTATTTATATTTTTATTATTTGTTATTTATTCATTTCATTTTGATATTTAATTTTAGATACATAATGTTTACCACAGTAGCACAAAACCAAAGTCCAAAAGGGTTAATAAATAAAAATTTGGTCCATATAATAGTGAAAGCATGTTATTTTGTACAATTTCTATTTTCTAGGGGAAAAAATGCTTTGTGACAATATTTTAATATGAAATTTGGAAGAAATGTTAAATCAGACAACAACTAATATTAGCATTTTACTCAAACTCACACCTAGTAAACCCAGAAAAACTGAGAATTTAAGTCTACTGTATATATTTTTATTTAGCTGTATATATTAATTTTCATAAAGTTTATATTTCATTTTCAGATCCCTACTCCCATCACAACTATGAAGATTTCTTCAAAACGGGTAAGAATTAGTTACTTAACCTGATAAAATTACTCGCTAACATTAATGTCTTTTTATATTAATAAAACCATCAAGAGGAAAACAATAAAGCAATTTAAAGGGGACCTATCATGCCCGCTTTTACAAGATGTAAAATTAGTCTCTAATGTCCCTATAGAGGGAAGTTTCAGATCAAAATACCCAACAAATAATGTTTTATAGCTCTTTGAAACTGCTTCTTTTAGGCTTTGATCCAAATTGTGCCGTTTTGGTGACTGTCGCTTTAAATTCAAATGAGATCTATATACACCTATACGTTAGCAGGAGATTCAAACAGGCTGCTTCTCACTCAGGGCTGTTTATGCTAATGAGGGAGGGATCATCACTAATGGGCAGGGCTCTGATGACATCCCACTCTGATGACATCTACAAAGGAAGAATGTCAATCAAAGTGTTTCTGCAGACTGTTTTCCTGAAGTGTGATTATAAAAAATATATTTAATAAATTTTTACCATTAGAGGCTGGCTATATTTACATATTGTTGCCACAAAACTGTGATTAAACCCCTTATAAAAGTGATTTTTGCATAATAGGTTCCCTTTAAACTAGACCCACAGCTGCTATCTGTCTAAAACTGATCCCAGGCTGCTTTCATACAGGTTTACCAATTTCACAGATGCATGGAGTTAAAATGTTAAACTTCATTTATGTTTTATTCTTTCATCATAATCGGGATTGTTGGCAGATGTGGTATGACATCAGTGCTAGGCTGTAATTTAAACCCTGTTTCTGGCAGAATAACTGATTTAAAACAGCTGATCCTAAAAGCAGAAATGTCAAGTGTCTAAACGCTTGAAGAAAAACACTCCATTATCAGGACAGGCTTAAATTTGCAGTTTAGAACCTGCACAGACCTGCCTGCTCCTGCAGCTCAGAGACAGTAAGGTTGCCATCTTTCCAAAAGGGTTTTACAGCAAACAATTTATCACTTTGGCTTTTTATGATCAAATGTGTGGAAGCATACCAGTAGCAAAATTCATTTTGAAATGTAATATGCAAATCAGCAATGTAATATGTAAAATGGCACTGTATTTCTGCATTTAAATTAGCATTTTTCGAGACACGCGTGCAAAGTTGTGCAAAATGAAAAACATTTTATATCATTAAAGTGGTACTGAGATCAAAATGTACTCTTTTTATTTATATACTGTTCTTATAAAGTATTGTTACATGTAGTATCTGCACTTCATTCATTCATTCATTCATTCATTCATTCATTTTCCTTCAACTTTGTCCCTTTATTAATCTGGGGTCGCCACAGCAAAATGAACCGCCAACTTATCCAGCATATGTTTTACACAGCGGATGCCCTTTCAGCTGCAACCCAGTACTGGGAAACATCCATACACTTTCGCATTCACACATACACTAAGGCTAATTTAGCTATCCAATTCACCTATAGCGCATGTCTTTGGACTTGTGGGGTAAACCGGAGCACCCAGAGGAAACCCACGTGAACATGGGGAGAACATGCAAACTCCACATAGAAACACCAACTGACCCTGCTGGGGCTCGAACCAGCGACCTTTTTGCTGTGAGGCGAAAGTGCTAACCACTGAGCCACTGCGCCGCCCCTGCACTTCATTATTTTGTAAAACTCTATTTGCTCTCAGAATCTTTAATCACATATTATAACCTTCCCTTCCCGTTGAAATGACTTTTCTTTACTTCTGGTCACATGAAATTCCTTTAGGGCGGGGCTATCTTGTCCTTTAGGGGGTGGGGCTATCAGGGCGTGTCTCATTTCTGCTCTGCCTTTATCCATTCGTCAATCTTTTTTCATTTTATTAGCAACGCCCATCTTCTAACAATCCAATCAGTTCCTGACGGATGAAAACAAGCATCACCCTTCTTTTCTTTCCTTATTTCTGGACCGTTTGAAGTGGATTTACGTCACGATAGAGGAAAAAAATTGACAATCCTAACTTCTGTTTCATGGCAACTTTATATTATTTGAAAATGTATTTTTTTTTTATTATTGCATTATTTATATATATATATATATATATATATATTAGTTATTATTATTACAAATACATACACATATACAAATAAATACATTCATTCATTCATTTTCTTTTCGGCTTAATCCCTTTATTAATCTGGGGTCGCCACAGCGGAATGAACCGCCAACTTATCCAGCATATGTTTTACGCAGTGGATGCCCTTCCAGCAGCAACCCATCACTGGGAAACATCCATACACACTCATTCACACTCATACTCTTCGGCCAATTTAGCTTACCCAAGTCCTTTGGACTTGTGGGACACCCACGCGAACACGGGGAGAACATGCAAACTCCACACAGAAACGCCAACTGACCCAGCCGAGGCTCGAACCAGCGACCTTCTTGCTGTGAGGCGAACGTGCTACCCACTGCGCCACTGTGCAGCCCCAAATACATACAGATATCTCTATAAATATCGTGTAATATTTATTTAGATATTTTGAAAAAATGGTTCATGCAGTATATTATTTCTTTGTTCTTTTCATATTTATCTATTAATGAATAAATAAATTGTGAAATTGGCATTATGCATTGTATGTGTTTGTATGGTATTGTAGTTTTTTTATGTTGTAATATATATATATATATATATATATATATAAATTAATCACAATGCAATTTACATAAAAAAATAAAAAAATAAAAATAAAAATAAAACTACCATACAAATACCATACATAACACATACAATACATAATGCCAAGTTCACAATTTATTTAATCATTATTAGATAAATATGAAAAGAACAAAGAAATAAAATACTGCATGAACCAATTTGTCAAAATATCTAAAAAAAAAAAAATTACACTATATATAAAATGACGAATGTAAAGTATATCATTTAATTTTCATTTTGCATGAAAATTTGCCTACAAGTATTGTAAAATACAAATTTCAGTACAGGAATGTACTGTAGTAAACTGCCATTTTACATATTACATTTAAAAATGAATTTTGCTACTGATACGGTGTTCTTTCTTACAAATAATGCTTTAGAATGCAATAGCAAAGTAATGCTTAAATAACTTTTTTATTTTTTTTGCAGCAACAACTGTATGTGGCATCTGCGGTGGGAGTTACGCATGTGGCTCTGCACCGCTGTGATGTCTACGGCGAAGCCTGTGCTGACTGCTGTTTGGCCCGGGACCCCTATTGTGCCTGGGACGGCAAATCCTGCTCAAGATACTCGGCCTCGCAGAAGAGGTAAATATGCCAAAGCGTGCAAATAATGTTCTCAGCAAAGATCCCATTCCAGCCACGAGGATTCAGAAGAAAAATGAGCCTCGTTTCCAGTCACAGCCTCCTAATTTCTGGGAACATTGCATTGGATTTTGTAACTGCAGATCATTTGTTTGCATGCGATCAGATGCATTAGTCATTTGGGAAATCACAGTTTTAATTGACTGTAAATTGTTTGATTTGTTTGAATGTCATTTAGAGACGTCATTCAGATTTTGAAACAGCAAAGGATTTTTCCAAATGTTACAAAAAAAAAGATTAAATCCCTGAACAGTTTTTGAACTTAACACATACTGTAAGATTATGTGTTGAGGCTCACACATCATGGCTTTGTGATGTAATATTGATGAGCAAAACACACTGCTTTGTGAAGATTTCGAACTGTCACAACCAGTTTTTACCCAATCATGAGTCAATTTTAGAAAAGTGTTCATGACACATTTGTATAATAAAACAATCCCCTAAAATATTTAATTCTCTGGCCATCTTTGTTTAGGGTCACAATTGGCTACTGTGCAGTCAGCCTTGAAATATATATCTATTTTTTCTTCACTAATAGTTTTTGATTATTGTTTAGATTATATGTTAGATTTTATATACTTTGCATATTTAAAATATACAGAAGTACTATTTGCATACTACTTTTGTCTGCAAATAGGCAAGTGTTTTTTTTTTTTTTTTTTTACCCTTTAACATCCATGTCATGTCCAATCATGATTTTGATGACAAAAGTAACCAGGTTTCATTTTGTTCCAAAAAAATAACAAATTATCTTTCAATTTTTGTTGCGTTTACAGTTTTTTTTCAGTGCTATGAAATAAACTAATCGTTTAGTGAAGAAGTTGATTCAGTTGATTCCGAAACCTCTGTTTCTCCCATCACTTTACTTCAATTGTACAGGGTAAATACAGAAAGTTGGAATATTGTAATAACCAAATTTTGTAATCAGATGAGATGTCTACTAAACTTTCCCCCATGTGATATGCTTTCATGCTTTGACGTTTACAGATGGAAATAAATCTCTTATTTTGTCTGATTGGATTCCTTTTAGACGTAGCCGTCGACATTTTAAATATACAACGATATTCAGATTGAATTCTAAAATATATAATTCACTTTGCATAAAAATCTACGAAGCTAAAATCTATATATAACCAAATATGAATGTATATAACCAAATTGTCTAATCAGATGTGTTGTCTACTACATTTTTTCCCATGTAATATCCTTTCATGCTCTGACGTTTACAGATGAAAATAAATATCTTAGTTTGTCTTATTGGCTTCCTTTTAGACGTAGCCATCGATATTTTAAATATACAATATTCAGATTGAATTCTAAAATATATAACTCACTTTGCATAAAAATCTACAAAGCTAAAATCTATACATAACCAAATACATATATACTGTATATAATCAAATTGTCTAATCAGATGTGTTGTCTACTACATTTTTCCCCTATGTAATATGCTTTCATGCTCTGACGTTTACAGATGGAAATAAATCTCTTATTTTTGTCTTATTGGCTTCCTTTTAGACGCAGCCGTCGACAAGACGTGAAATACGGGAACCCCATACGCCAGTGCAGAGGATACAATTCCAACAGTAAGCTATTAGTCTAACGTCACTTAATATTTGTAAATACCCAAATTGAGTGCACATAAGCTCAATAAATAGACTTAGTTCTGTCTGTTTTGTTTGTAAATACATCTGTCGAATAAACATTTATATGCACGACTAAATCCCTCCTAGTTAATACTGCTTTGACACATTTATCAACATCATCAGCTCATACATTTAGTTTCATTAATTAGTGAGATTTGTTGATGTGAATGAAGCGTGTGTGTGAAATTCAGTCATGTTTTCTTGAATGAGCTGTTAACAGAAGAGTGTGTGTTTACATGAGCTCAGTCTGCTGGTTCTGTTGTGATGATTTGATGTGGAGGATTAAGGAGTGACGTGTGTTGTTGTTGTTCAGTTAATAAGAACACACTGGAGACGGTGCAGTATGGAGTGGAGGGCAGCAGCACCTTTCTGGAGTGCCAGGCCAGATCACCACACGCTGCCATCAAGTGGCACCTTCACAGAGACAACAGCGACAGGAGGAGAGAAGTGAGTACTCACACACACATACTACACACATACTGTACATGTACAGGCCTGTATAAATACAGCAGATGCAAAGAATGTCAGTCAGTGACCTTATTGGTAAGAGCCAGTTTTTCTTTTTTCATTCTGTTTAATGTAGATTTATCCATTCTTTTAGAAAAAATAGATAAACACAGAATTTGCCCGTGCAGAAATTTGATGATTTATAGCCCATCATTGAGTCTATATATTTTATATATGTAAATTTGTGTAAATATATTTATTTAGTTTTTATATTAATGTCAGTAATATTATTGACAATATGGAAATGTTTATATGATTTATTTACAATACAGTGTGTAGAGTAATATTTTCTGTCTGTTAGTAATTTTATGAGAGACTTGCTTTGTAGATTAGAATTGCACTGTAAACCTTAAAGGTGCGGTATGTTTTTGACTCTTCTAAAGCATAAAAATACCATAATATGTTTGCAGATATTTAAGAAACATGCCAAGTGAACATTGTTGTTTATCTGAAAAACAATGCTGAAGTCAGATGTTCTGCTTTAAAAATGTGTTTTCCATTCCAGAAAGCTATCTTTGTTTTGGTTGTTTTAACCCGCCCAATGCCACTTTAGGCAATTATATTTCAGCACCTTGGGTTGCCTTGTTGGAAAACTGCATATTTTATTCATTCATTCATTTATCCTGAATGGCTCTCAAAGCATGCGTCCGTGACCAAAATGTGACCTCCGGAGGACAGTAGCAGACTCCGAAATAAGACGGAGATTCAGAGTTCCACATGAGGTTATTAATTAGCAAATAATGTAAATATTACGAGCGTAAACATTAGGTGAGCAGGTTACGTTGTAATCCCGTGTCCTAACAACACGCTACATGACGAGATTTGCAGTGATAAGCAATTTGGCTGTTTGCACCAGACGAAACACGACAGCAATTTAAATACAGCCATTCACAAGCACAGAATATGCACTCACTCACGAAATGGTAAGGTTTATAATCTAATTAATACATATTAAACCTCTTTAACATTATTAAATGTAGATGCTGAAGCAATGATAGCCTATGTGCTGATAGCCTATGTGCTGAGTCACAGTTCTAAAGTTCAATTTCAAATGGTTATTTTCAGTTTCGAGATCTGAGGTGAACTATCTGCTGCTGCTTTCAGTATTATGGCAATAAATGTCATGTAAAATGGCATTCAAACTCACATTATTAGAATTTAGCACTGAATAAAGCACATGAGGTGTATCTGAGGTGATCACCTTTTTTCTTCACGTTTTTCTTCACCTGTGAGAAATAGAAACCGTTTCATATATATCTATTCGAGGTGTTGGTTAGGACAAAAACTGCTTTTAATATGGAAAATATTCCTTCTATTGCATGCTGTTGCTTTAATTTAGAACTCGACTTAAATCAGCCTTTAGGCTCGATCGTCAGGCTCGCTCCTCAATCTGGCAACCTGCGCTTGTGTTTGTTTTGATCCAGGAATGTAATACCTAGTTCAACCACTGGGTGTCAAACTTACATACTGCACCTTTAAATAAAAGTTAAAAAGTTATTTTTAAAGGTAAAAAGTTTAAAAGTTATTAAGTTTTACGTTTTTAGTTAAAATCATTCTGCATAAATCTGCACATTTATTTATTTTTTTACCAAAATTCTGCACAGGAATAGCTAAACATGTTCGCAGCTAAACATGTTTTATATATTTTAGAATGTGAATTAATATGAATAAATTGTAATAAAATTATATATACATTTTATATATTTGTAACATTTAAACATACAGTTTTGACAATTTTATTTAAATGAAATATGTTAATGAAGTATACATTTTATGTGTGTGTATGTGTAATTGTGTACATGATGAGTATATAAAACTGTATTTACATTTAAATACAAATTGTATATAATGAAATATTTTGTCAAAATTGTACTAGTCTTAATACAAATATTATAATTGTTATATATGAATACATTTTTTATTTAGAATTAAATAGATTTACATAAAATATTCATCTAAAACATTTCAGTTTAACTATATATGTAAATATCACATTTTAAATATAAAATTAGGTCCCAATTGATTGTAAATTATATTATTTTTATGTAAAAATATAAAAAATTAAACATTAAAATGTAAAATAATGTATTACATTCTGTGTGTGTGTGTGTGTGTGTGTGTGTGTGTGTGTGTGTGTGTGTGTGTGTGTGTGTGTGTGACACATTTATAATATTTCTGCCATAAGCAAATAAATATTGATAATTAGCATGAATTTTACATAAAACATTTATCTAAAACATTTCAATTTCGCTTTATATGTAAATATTACATTTTAAATATAAAATTATATTCAGATTGAATTGTAAATTATATTATTTTTACATAACAGTATAAAAAATTACTAAATTAAATAGTAAAATATTATAATGTGTGTGCATGTGTTTCTCTGCCGTAACAAGCAAATGAGTATTGATAATAAGCATGAAGTAAACAATCCCAATAATACTAGTGAAAGTGATTGCTCCTGTGTGTTTGTGCAGGTGCGCAGTGATGGCCGTGTGCTGAAGACGGATCAAGGTTTACTTCTGCGCTCTCTCCAGTCCTCAGACTCCGGCATCTACATCTGCACGGCCACAGAGAAGAACTTCAAGCACACGCTGGTCAAACTGCAGCTGCTCGTCTTGACCAATCAGGCCGTCAACAACATCCTGGTGGACACAGGACGTCCGGCTGTCTCTCCGCTCCAGTCCAGCGCCTGGACCCCCAGCGCCGGACAATACAAAGACCTGCTGACCATCCTCAGCCAGCCCGAGATGGGCCTCATAAACCAGTACTGCCAGGACTATTGGCAGTATGGAGACCCTCTGACCGGGGTCATCAAGGCCAAAGACCTCAAAGAGCTCAAGGAGCAGAAGAAACCACGAAATCGCAGACATCACGGGGACGAGGAGGAGACATGAAAGAAAAAAATCAAAAATAAACAAGAAAAACTTCCATCAAGCGAACTGAATTTCAGAAGGGAAGAAATGTCCTTTTAACACATAAAAATGATATCATACGCAGTATTTATTGTAGGTTGTATATAGTACCATTCTGTGGATTTCTTTGTACTTAAATAGAAAATGAATGCTCTTTTGTGTATAAGTACCTAACGGGCGAATATTATTGTAATATTATTTTTCAATTTCCATCTTCCGGGCATTGACGACTCGTGTATATCGACATGAACTCACAGACTATTGAACTACTCTGAGAATGGAAAGAGCGGACGGGGAGGAATCTTCCCTCTTGGACTCTTTATGCGGGAAAATAGGCGGGGCATGCGGCAGTGACATCATAATGCTCTTCACCACTAGTCCCACCCCCTAAGTGCATTCTGGTCCCTCGTTGGTTACAATGAAACACCAGCTCATATTGTCTTCCTAATGTCAGTCTATATGCACACATCTGTTCTCATTGCACAAATGTTTCAAGTAATCATGGCACAACTTTTTTTTTTTTGTGACGGGACAAGTTTTGACTAATGTACGACAGCTGCTGAGGGCTCTTAGTACGCTTTTATTGTTTTTTTTATTCCACTTTTGAAAAGACTAAAAGCACAAACTTGCACCATGATAATGATGTCTTGTATCCACATATAGGAAAGAATGTCCAGGTCATATTTCAAGATTTCATTCATTTGAACTGTTTTGATATACAGTAAGCATATTTTAATGCTTTATTTTACTGTATCACATTATGGCTGCATTTACACTGCATGGTTCAAGTGACCCAATTCCGATTTTCTTCTCCTATGTGGAACAGATCGGATATGGCCCATGTATGTGTAAGCAGGAAAGAGTCACATGGATTCCGATTTACTCAAATCAGATCCAGGCCTTGTTCATATGTGGAAATTTATCCCATATGAATCGGATCCCAGGCGACACGGTGGCTCAGTGGTTAGCACTGTCGCCTCACAGCAAGAAGGTTACTGATTCAAGACCCGGCTGGGTCAGTTGGCATTTCTGTGTGGAGTTTGCATGTTCTCCCTGTGGTGCTCCGGTTTCCCCCACAGTCCAAAGACATGCGCTATAGGTGAATTGAATAAACTAAATTGGCCGTAGTGTATGATTGTGTATGGATGTTTCCCAGTACTGGGTTTCAGCTGGAAGGGCATCCGCTGTGTAAAACATATGCTGGATAAGTTGGCGGTTCATTCCACTGTGGTGACCCATGATGAATAAAGGGACTAAACCAAAGGAAAATGAATGAATGAATCGGATCCGTGCCCTCATGTCTGCAGTGTAAGAAGGTAGATTGAATTTTCACCTGTCAATGCGAGTCGAGCGTCATTAAAAACCGTAGCGAATGAAGTCAACTCTGACGCTTTCATTTCAGAACTGACTTCAGAACAGTCTCAAACCTTAAATCTTATATACTAGGACAAAAAAAGGCTTTTAAACTGTCATGTAGTACAAGTATTTAAGGGTGTTAATGAGAGAGCGTGAGGACAACATCCGCCATGTAAACAATATAAACTAATATAAAACTATTGCATACAAAACGTGCATAAATCACGCTATGGACATGACATTAAAATCCTTACTGGTTTTAAAAAAGTCCAAATTAAAAGAATACGGACAAATGAGAACTTTTCTGTCATAAACTATAGCAAAACAGCTTGTCAAAAAGAAAATGAAATTAAACCCTGCGAACAGATTAAATACAGGAATGGAGAAAAGAGCGCTCTTTTATTATCAGCTGTCAGTCAGCGCCCGCTCTTTTTTTCCCCCTGCTCATTACGCCTTTTGAATTGTGCAGTGTAAATGCAGACAATCGGATATGAGTCACTTTTAAAGATGATGTAAGCGGGTCATTCAAAAAAATCGGATACAGTCACAAAATGAATTGACCATCAAGATCTGCAGTGTAAATGCAGCCTGTGTTTTAGATATTTTGCCCCATATTTTATAGTACTGTAAGATCAGTATAATTAAGTTTAAATTAGCATAAATTTGAGGAAATATTAATATTATAAATACTTCTAAATGTATTAATTTTTTTATTTAAGCAAGAATAGTATTTTATAGACAGTTAAGCCATTAATTGATCTGATTTTCATAAGCGTATCCCCCCTTATTTTACTGTTACAATACATAAAGTTTTTTTTTTATTATTATTTGCATTAAAACCAAATACTAACATTATTTAGAAATACTTTATTACAAATAGATTTACACTAATAATTAGGTTTAAAGATAATTAAAATTACAGTCAAAAAAAGTAAAAAGGCCTCATTTGTAATTTATATATAAATATGTTTTGTCATTTTTTTCTTTTAATTTTGGACTGAAATATGATCTGGACAGGTTTTATGAAATTCAGTCAACGATGGCACATAACTTAATACAGCTTCAGATAAACTGGTGAAGGCTACAATATAATATAAGACGGATCTACATTCATTTTCGAAACGTGTTCACACTGTATAGAGCATTTTATCACGGTTTTAAACTACTCGAGGTCTTGGGAAGCTGGCTTTTCATTGTGTGCATGATTTATGTAGTGGTATAGTAATTACGAAATTAAAGATAGCTACGTTGCAGTTCTGTTCCTATATTTTATGAAAAGGTCAGTGTTGGGCAGAGTGTTTTTTTTCCCTCTGAGCGGCTTATACAGGCAAATCGAGAACAACTATTCACCTTAAAGTGATGATGACAAACCGTTTTAAACAACGGTTGATGCTATTTGAACCGTTTTCCCTGCACAACACTCAAGCGGCCCCAAAAACCAGTGTCTTGCATCGAGAGAAAATGGTTGTACAATTTCTTGGTATTTTTGAGATGAGTCTTTAGAAATGTTTGTGTTTTTATTTTGTCATCGGTTTGAGACTAAACGCACAGGTGACGTTACTGTGATAATTGTGTAAATGATTTTCCTTTTCCCCTCTTGCTGTTGCTAACTAATAAATTAAAGCTCTATATTTTATAGTAATCCAACAGATCATTTTTATCTTTATTCATCTGATGATTCTTTGATCGATTTCAGATTCATGGGAATGTTACAAATGGTTGTTTTCTGGAAGGCTAATGATGGATTTGCTGGTGTGAGTCAAACTATTTGGGGGGAAATGCTATTATAGATCTTGCATGTGGTCACACTGGTGCTGAAGAAATGTGGGTTTATCAAGCAACTTTATAGGAATAGTTCATCCAAAAATTACCATTTTGTCATTTAGTTCCTCTCATGTTTCAGATACGCAAGACTCTTTCTTCCAATGAACAAAAAAATATACTATAGTAATTTATAGTAAATGGGCTACTGTTGTGTTTTTGTTAGAACAGTAGGGCCTACTTGAATTATCTGTTGTGGTAAATAAGTAATATAAAGTTTTCTACAACTACACAGGGAACTGTATATTAGTCCTATACTACTGTTAATGTTATACACCACACACACACAGGCCTACACAAAATACTGTATTTTTTTTTTTATAGTTGATCAGTTCACTAAATATCATAAATAATAGCTGCCTGTACTGTAGGTCGTAGCATTTATGAACAAAGTGTAGCCAATATATATTAATATATATAATACAAAATAATATAGTAAATGTTACTATAGTATTTAATTAATAATTTAATTGGCTTAGTTGTAATTAGTTTCTTTTATTAAAATGTTGTGCCAAGCATAGACTGTAAAAGGGTGATCCCATCTAGTAATTTACACAACACATCGATGAAACGTACAACTTATCATTTAATACAAACTAAAAAACAAAAATCAACAAAATAAATTAAAGTAGATCTAAAATAAAGGCTAATGGATTAAATGTTATAACCAACCAAGGTTAATCAAGTAGTTAAATAAAAACCGGTCCAAAGTAAGCTTTGTTCCATTCTGCGCTCCCCTGTGAAGTCATTTGAGTTGGTATCGGCCGACTGAATAAATGCCCACCGCGCGCTTTTAGGCCGTTTGACAGTCGAGAACTGCCGCGAGTAGATAACAGATCTCCACCTGTCCAACTCAGGGTTTAACTCAACAAACACTACAAGTAGGTATACAACACTTCAAACTTAACAAAATGACTGCTAAAGTGGATTTATAAAGCGCTAATAATATCAAACAAAACCGGTGTTAATTGTTTTAATAATTCTAATGCGGTTTTTAAATGGTTCGATAAATAATTAACTGAGAGAATTAGCGATAAACTTACAGTAGTGAATGGATGTCATCCATAGATATATACACTAGATATCGCATACGGACCCTGCGCATGCGTCAACAGCGCCGCCACATTTGTACAGGGCTCCCAGCACAAACATCATTCAACCGCACTCGTCAAGACAGTGTGCCAATGTGAAGATGCTGGACTTTAGCGCTGCTTACGGGTGTAGTAACGAGCAAACAAAGAAAACAAAGCACAAAGGCAGAACATTTCATAGGTAAGATTTTGTTTTTTACATGTTACAAACTTTTGTGCTTAACAAGTAACATTAATGATAATACAGTCTCTTACTGCACTGATCATAAGGCAAAGTAGCATCAACTTGCACTGAATTCTAGGCTTATGCTAGTTCTGTTGAATAAAATAAGCAAACAATGAAAATGAAATATGACAACAAGACGCTGCGCTGCTAGAATCTTGTATTATTGTCGGCTGAGTGAAGGAGTCGTTCATAACGGAGATTCATTCCCAAACGAATCGCTCCCTCCGTTAGAATGAGTAGTGAAAGCAGGAGAGAGGGGGGTGTTTCAGGACACGGATTAGATCAAATTTAACAGGGAGGGAGGATAATACATTTCCATGCACACAAACACACTCTTTATCGGCAATGCCCGTGCGGTCACTTATCCATCGATATAGAAAAGTGATGTAAAATTATAATTTTCGTAATAATTTTTTTTTTTTTTTACATTTTTTTGCGTACTGACCACCGGCGAAACTCCCGATCATAGATATATGTATATCTGTGTATATCTCTGGCTATGGATGGCCACAGTCCTCCACTGCACCTTGGTCCCGCATTCATTTCAAAGGAGCGCTACCCTGTACTAAAATGGCGGCTCTATTGACGCATTCCTTCCAATAGACAACAATAGGCCAGGCGACACCTATTATATCTATGGACGTCATCAAGGTAAAGTTGGTTTTATATTCGCACATTCGTTCATTTTAAAGCTCACTAGTTTACCACTCTAATTTGAATATTCGGCCTGAAATCGCAAAGTTACTTCAAAACAACATTAGCACTATTTAACTGCCTGTGAGCGATGTTGAACTGATAGTCATTGATATGGTCTGTCAAGAAATTACAGTACAGACAGTAAAAGCAGGTTTAGTCATAATATATTTGGAATCAAACCTGTAGCCATTGGCTGAAATATGATTTCCCTATTTAGCATTCGCAAAAAATACTTTTCTGATGTTGTTTTATTAAGGAGAAAGTCTAAATGTGCGAATATAAAACCAACTTTACCTCACATTTATCCAATCCTGTCCGTTGACTTTCAATTGTCAGATGCACAGCAAACAAGCTTTAAAAACCTGTATTTTAAAGTATATTTTTGCTTGCTTGCCTGCTTGTGTTATACTTGATTTAGTAGGATGTGGATATTATGGACATATTGTAACACGCAATGTCTTGGAATTTTGGAAGGCCCTTACATCTAATCAAATCGATATCAGTGAATAACTGTTAAAAAAAAAAAAGTTTAAAGGTCTGTCTGTAATGTATTTTTTGAGTAATTATGTTATTATTATTATTGGTAATTATAGTAAGACTTTATTTTTTTAGGAATAATAACACAACTTTTTTTTTTTACATTTTTATTGTAACAGAGATTTGAGGGGAAAAAAGGAGTAAAAGGAGTTCCTAAAAGTTTGATTTTATTAAACCCTTTTGTTTAACTAAAATTGACCAAAAACATCGTTTATATGAATGAACGAACGAATGAATGAAATAATGAAGGAATGAAGGAATGGAAT
>CAIGQV010017532.1:3752891-3794734 GCA_903798115.1 Danio jaintianensis
GACTCTTCCTAGAGCTGGCCGGCCATCTAAGCTGAGTGATCGGGGGAAAAGGGCCTTAGTCAGGGAGGTGATCAATAACCTGATGGTCACTCTGTCTGAGCTCCAGCGTTCTTCTGTGGAGAGAGGAGAACCTTACAGAAGGACAACCATCTGTGCAGCAATCCACCAATCAGGCCTGTATGGTAGAGTGGCCAGACGGAAGCCACTCCTTAGTAATGGGCACAAAGCAGCCTGCCTGGAATTTGCCAAAAGGCATCTGAAACAAAATTCTCTGGTCTGATGAGACTAAAATTGAACTCTTTGGAGTGATTGCCAGGCGTTACGTTTAGAGAAAACCAGGCACTGCTCATCACCAGGCTAATACCATGTGAAGCATGGTGGTGGCAGCATCATGCTGTGGGGATGTTTTTCAGCAGCAGGAACTGGAAGACTAGTCATGATAGAGGGAAAGATGAATGCAGCAATGTACAGAGACATCCTGAATGAAAACCTGCTTTAGAGTGCTCTTGACCCCAGACTGGGGCGACGGTTCATCTTCCAGCAGGACAATGACCCAAAGCACACCGCCAAAATATCAATGGAGTGGCTTCACAACGACTTGGTGAATGTCCTTGAGTGGCCCAGGCAGAGCCCAGAGCTAAATCCTATTGAACATCTCTGGAGAGATCTGAAAATGGCTGTACACCATTGTTTCCCCCATCCAACCTGATAGAGCTTGAGAGGTCCTGCAAAGAGGAATGGGCAAAAATTCCCAAAGACAGGTGTGCCAAGCTTGTGGCATCATATTCAAAAAGACTTGAGGCTTTAATTGCTGCCAAAGGTGCATCAACAAAGTATTGAGCAAAGGCTGTGAATACTTATGTACATGTGATTTTTCAGGTTTTTTTAATTTTAATAAATTTGCAACAATTTCAAAAAAAAAAAATTCACATTGTCATTATGGGGTATTGTGTGTAGAATTTTGAGGAAATAAATAAATTGAATCCATTTTGGAATAAGGCTGTAACATAAAAAAATGTGGAAAAAGTGAAGCGCTATGAATACTTTCCGGATGCACTGTATTTCAGTTATTGTTATTTTAATTCAAAAAATGCATGCTTTTGTTTTTTTTCCCCTTTTTTTAATTTAATAATAACCCTGACACAGACACACAAACAAAAAAAGATGCATTGCTCTGTTTCACGTGATTATAAGCATATATTAACAGTATTGTAAATGTTGTTTTATCAATGTGCAAGGTGACATTATCAATGTATGTCACTTCCTTTGCACAAAACAAACAAAAACACATCTTGCAAATCAAAAAGCATTGACTGCATGATGAAGCCTATTAAAATACAGCTAGAATGACCCTAGAAATTAAGATGTGAAAGCAAAAACATACCTCTAAGATATAATTTAGTTAAATAATATCACAAAGGCGAATGTACCACCACAAAAAAGTCTGAAAAACATTGTTTATATATTGTTATCTCTGAAATACTGAGATATGTTGTTAACATAACAGAGTCCTAGCACACACACATACACACACACAAAGTGCTCTGGGAACTGAAGCATGTCTCACACATCCTGTTTGCACATATCTGTCCTGGACACTCATAAGGGTGACTGCCAGCTCTTAGCAGCGAACAGCAAGACCTACAGTACCTCTCTCTCTTTCTCTCCCTTTCATCTGTTCACTCACTCTGTATCTCCCTCTTGCTAATTTAAAACCTGAGAAAAGATTAAGCAATACATGCAACTAAACCAATATTCTTCATATCACTATAAATGAATCCTGCTGCTCAGAAATCATATAATTAACAGAAAGGCATTAAAGAAAATGTCGAATGCAACTCTAAATTTTGTTGTACTGGACATCAGACATTTTAAAGAGATGGTTTAACCAAAAATTAGTGCTATCAAATGATTAATCGTGATTAATCGCATCCAAAATAAAGGTTAATATTTACAACAAAAAAAATTGTGCATACTGTCTATATTTTTGTGTATATAAATATATGCATGACTATATATGATTTGTATTATATATAAATATTTATATGTAAATATATTTTTGTACAATTTAGTTTTTTATCTACAGTATGTGCACTGTAAAAAATAAATTGTTGAGAAAACATAAAAAATAAAAAAAACAAGGCAACGTGATGCAGTAAGAACTTTGAGTTGTCTCAACAACTGTTTTTGTTAGTCCTTCTCAGTAACAATATTTTGTTCAGCTAACATAATTTTGTTTATAATTTTGTTTATTCATGCAATGTTGATTATTGTATTTTACTTACTTTCCTTGTCACATCAACAGTTACTGCTATTGAGTCAATAAATTTTTTTCTGTTTAGTGAATGTTTTTTTTTTCAAATTTGCAAAATAAGTAATTAGTACTAGTTAGCATATCATCCTGTTTTTAATCATTCTACTTACAAATGACAAACACAAACTTACTACTTCTCCAATTTATTTCCATTCAAAGCAACAGATAAACAAACTTTACATCAGGAAATTCCACAACCCACAAAATGTGTAAATATTTTCAGAAGATCAAGTGCTCCAAATCACAAACTTTGCAGTATACAAACTTCCCTGCAAATTATTTATACACATATAAACAAATCTAAACAGTACACGTGTATATTATGTAAATACAAACTTTTATCTTGGATGCGATTAATCACGATTAATCATTTGACAGCATTATGAAAACGTACTTATGAGTTTTCTTTTTTCTGTTGAACACAAAGGAAGAAGTTTGGAAGAATATTTAACCTGTAACCATTGACTTTCATAGTAGGGAAAACCAACACTATGGAAGTTGATGGTTACAGTTTTCGAAGATTTTTCAAAATAACGTCTTTTGTGTGCAACAGAAAGTTGAATAAATGATGACAGAATTTTCAATTTTGGGCGAACTGTCCCTTTAAGATGAGTAAAGTCCACACGCTTGTTTAAAATAGTTGGAAAACACTAAGAAAATTACAAATACTTAATGTTTATTAGGGCGTCACGGTGGCGCAGTGGGTAGCACGTTCGCCTCACAGCAAGGTCGCTGGTTCGAGCCTCGGCTGGGTCAGTTGGCGTTTCTGTGTGGAGTTTGCATGTTCTCCCCGTGTTCGCGTGGGTTTCCTCCGGGTGCTCCGGTTTCCCCCACAAGTCCAAAGACATGCGGTGTAGGTGAATTGGGTAGGCTAAATTGTCCGTAGTGTGTGTGTGAATGAGTGTGTATGGATGTTTCCCAGTGATGGGTTGCAGCTGGAAGGGCATCCGCTGTGTAAAACATATGCTGGATAAGTTGGCGGTTCATTCCGCTGTGGCGACCCCAGATTAATAAAGGGACTAAGCCGAAAAGAAAATGAATGAATGAATGAATAATGTTTATTATTCACTGTGCATATTAATATATATGAATATAACAATGTATACTCAAAGTTTTTAGTGACAAGCAATTTGTTGGTTTACACCAAATGCAAAACTGCGCAATGTGACGCAACTACAACTAATGAGACTTCACTGCTACCGGGAACACACCACAGAAACCAAATCGGCAAAATATCCTGCCTCTCCTCCTGTCTTATTTGGACAAAAACTCAAAAGAATTGTTTCACATCCTGTCAATTTTATGCTGATTCCTCCAGTAAGTCATTGTATAATGTGCACGTATTGAAACTACCGTCCACTTTAGTGAATTATAAGTTATCGTATTTAATAGCAAGGCAGTCATAGCCAGAGTGAAAGATGAAAGACTGACTGCTGCTCTTATAAGCTTTCAGACCAGCATTGTGAGCCAACAAAACTGCCCTCTGCCGCATATGTTAATAGAGCTGAAAGCCGTTTCGCTGCTCAAAACAGCCCCACCAGGCTTTACAAAGGATGATTTCCAGCATCCTTACACCCACATGGGTGAAAGAGCCCTCCTCGCTCCATTATCTCTCCCAGTCAATTGCGTGTAAGAGCTTTTTTTCTGTCCTGCGGCCTAAATATAAACGGAGGTGCACTGCTATGGTGTTGGTCTGAACTGGACAGCGACTAGTCAGTGTTTTTATGTCAGTGCACATTGTGATTGGAGCGTACAGTTCTGCAGAGAAAGAGAAAGAAAAAGAGAGGGATGAGTCACTGAACGGATGACAGAGGTCAGCGCGGTGGGAGGATGAGGAGTGCTGAGTGATGAAGGTGAGAAACAGCTTGGTTAATGGAGGACTAACGCCCCCGCTAGTCGTGCTACGCTAATACCGGTAGAGAATGTTTGTGTGTGTGTGTGTGTGCATTTGTTTGACTGTGCTCCAGCTGACGCAGCTCACCGTGTGCAATCTGACAGCGTTTATTTTTCGCTTTTGCTGTCGGGAAAAAAAAGCCTTTTTTGAAATGGTTGGTTAGCTTATTAGACTCACACTGCAGGAAGTCTGCCAAACATGTCCAACACCTATCCAAATACCTTATCCAGAACACATCGCAAGCATTTCCAACAGGAAAGAAAAGCCACAAATGACAGCTCTTTAATATCACAGTTGTTTCTTTCCAAGACAAGAATAAGGTTAAACATATCAGTTTGAGACTTTCGCCTTCTCAACTATATCTAAAGGGACCACATTATTCTCATGTAACAAGTGCTAAGATATCAAAGGCTGCAGACAAAGGTCAGTGATTTCAATAGCTTAAACATTTATCAAATAACAACTTTTCTCTTCCAAGAGCAACATATCTGTGCTCCGCTGGCTACATTCAGTGTATAACTCTTACTTAGTGATGCACAACATATTAGTATGTTATTATTACTATCGGTCTGCAAAGAAAATACATTAGCAGTTAATAAAATATGGATTATTTGCATAATTCCATTATAATAACTGTCACTAGTGGTATTTAATGATGCTGTCCTAATGATGTTGCTAGTCACACATATACTATTTAGACAGGTTTATGAGGGAATACAAGATGCTGGAGATGTGAGTTTTTTTTATTGTGAAGAAAAAATGATTGCAATATTTAAGTGATTCTGGAAAAAAGAAAGTTCTAGGTGTTTCGTTGAAGTTTTCTGTAGTACTTGTTTTTAATTTAATCAGCTGTGGAACAAAAAATCTATCAAGATTTGTACTTATTGGTTTATATATCTGTTACTGGCTTCCAAATATAAAGAGTTCTCAAATCAGCCAATATATCCATTAATACTGTTACTTTATGCCAAGGATTGCCTGATTTGTGTTTAACTGTATTTTTCTATATAAAGTTAAGAGTTTAATAAAAAATCAACATAGGTTGAATAATAAATCAAAATGTATAGCCATATATACGTACATTTCTGGAGATCGCAAATTATGTAGCCAGAGGTACGTATGGCTGCATTTTGCCTTTAAAACGAACGCTACGGGGCGGTATATTTTGCCGTTCCTTTTCGCGCTCCCAGCTGACCGCTTACCTCCGTGTGGACAGCTTTTCTGCTGTTACTAGTTTGTCCAGTGGCTCGCCGCGTACGTCAGAGGATTTAAGACGCAGAGCGGAGTTGACTGTGACAACAGGGTTCGAGTCCGTCAAAGAAGGGTTCCAGAAAGCAAGTAAGACAAAAACAAAAGCCAAAACATAAGTAAATAACAGGGTGAGAATGTGGTAAACTCTGAAAACGTGGTAAAAATCAGGGTGCTGTCGGTTGGGTTTAGGGAAGTGGGTGGGCGCTGGTTAATCGGTGCTTTTTAAAACGCTATCGGTTGGGTTTAGGGAAGGAGGAGGGGAGAGAAGAGCAGACACGAATGCCACTCGCGAGAGAAATTTGAGATCTCAAAAAGCATACAAAGCGGCCTCTGACGGATTTGCGAAAAAACAAAAACTGCAAAAAAACGTAGCACCTGGGACATATTTGGCGCTCTCCAGAAATTTATATAGGGGTATGTAATCAGAATGAGCCTGGTTTGTAAAATATAATTACATTACTCCATTAAGTCTCTTAGCAATACAAACCTCTAAGCAATAAATACAATTTTCCTCCAGGTTACAGAAAGTCTGATTATTCTCTATACATCATTAACAACCTAAAGAGCCATTCACATATTCTGTTATAAAAAATGCAAATGTGTTAAACTACACAGTCACATGAACAACCAGTACTGACACTGAACCTCAAGTAAACAAATCTCAAGACATTACTGAAAACAATGATGTCTTACAGTTGAGTCAAATTCAGTTGATTCAGTGAATCAATCAGTAAAGGAATCATCAGTTGTTGTTTTTTTTGCAAGGCAGGATAACTTTGTGTGTGTGTGGTGGGGGGAAATAGCTCTGCTGCAGGTAAGTTTTGGCAGTCATTTCACAGCATGGCTCCCACCCAAGCAATATATTGGAAAATAAACTCAAGTTTAAGCTGTTCACTCCTCACACACTAATCTGACCATTCTGCTACGCTATTGTTTGTTGCCTTGGTTACAAAGTCCCTCAATGGCATTTCACTCTACAGTTCCAGTAAATCAGAGAGCGAAAAAAAGAAAAAAAGAAAACGCACATGGTTTGGGAGCATGATGTTATACAAGGCTAAATTTAGGAGCTGCCTGTTCCAGCAATCATCGCTCAGAATTAAGAGGGGAAAAAAAGGAAATGTCTTGCTTTTTTATCTAAGATCAGGCAGTTAAAATAGAACATTTACATGGACAGGCACGTGGAGATGAGGTCTTTGTGTGGGTAACTGGAAACACAGTGAACCACGTGAATGAAAGCCTTCTGAATTAGAGCTTTCAAATACGCTTGGAAGTATTTGACGACATAACCCACGCACACTCAATTCATCTGCTGGATATGTTCTGCCTGATGAAGTCTCTGCATCTCTGTAAATCAATGAAACTGCTCCTTCTCACCATACATAATCTGTCTCAACCCTCTTTGAATTAATCACCTGCTGTAAAAACGCACCAGCATTGATTAATAATAATAATAGCAGTGCATGTTACACATAGACTATTATCTAAAGATCAGTGCTTCGGGATTGTGTGCATTGAAATGTAACCGTGTAAAAAATAATTAAAAATAAAAGCTAGGACTTTAAATCAGAACAAATCTTGGTTTTGTACTGTAGCGTTTTGCACTTATGTTTACAAAGAGTAATCAATCACATTATAACTTAATTTAGGGATGACTTTGGAAATAGTTGTACTTCGTTCAGGTTTTACACACTAGGGTGGGCTGTGACTCCATCAACTATGAGAGCTGGAAGAGATCTCTGCATAGACATTCACGCAAACACAGGCCAAATACTTGAGTCCTGGCAGTTTTAATGAAAATGGATTTCACTCTGTCCTTCACCTGAAAGTGTGACTCTGGCCACTGGATGATCATCACACTGTGTCTCACTGCAAATAACAGCTTCTATTGACAGCCAACTTTACAAAAAATGAACAAGGACAGGCAATAACTTACATGGACATTTTAATGTGTTGCTTGCTGTCAATCAAAGAATATTTTTATTAGTGTAGAAACCGAGAGAGATCTTCCAAGACACCTTGAATGCAATATAAATCTGCAAGAGAATGAAAAACTGTGCCCTTGAGACGTCATGAGGAAAGCAGATCCAAAAAATAAGTGGATTAAACAGACTTTCTGTTTCATCAAAACAGTTTGCATATCTATATCCTTGTTTGCGAGTTTATTTTATGCATTTTCTCTGACTCAAATTGACAATGATGGAGAACAAAATGCTACGCTGCACAATAACAAAAAAATGAAGTTTATAAATGAAATGATGTGATGCTCAGATGATCATGGGAATAAAGTCATCGTAATTCCTCATACAAATGATTCAGAGAGATGAAAATGTCTTCAGTGGCAGCATGAATCGATGTGGAGGTGAAATATTAATCAATTTTTGATTTAAAATTCCCCTTCAAATTCGCTATTTATGGGGGCTATCAGCTGGAGTGGAGCTTTGAAGTTGCCTCATGCCACAAGTAACCCTTTCAGCGGAGAGCTGCGCTTCAGCTATATTCAACTATCCTTTTGTCTCAAAGAAAGGCTTGACGTCATTGGAGGCTATGTTCATGTGTGAGAAAATCATTCCATCAGGCAGTGTAACTGAGCGTCTTTATTCGACTTTTTACCACTGCCAAAAGATGATTGACACACTTGTGGCGATGGGCCCTTTTTGACACATCACTTTGTCATTAGAAGTGGCAGAAAACCTGCATGCTGCAGCATTAAATGAGTTTTCCAACTGGGACAGTATATTCAGTATCAAACTCAAAGCTAATTTTCGTGTGAACTGCGTTGAGCTGAAAAGGATTGTTCCCTTAATAAAATCTGACTCAACTACAGTTTAGAATAATTTGAAAGAATGTTCTTAAGTAAAATCTCTGACCTCTTGCCTCCCAATGAAACACAAGGCTGCCAGTGATTATGGTTCTATTAAGGGATACTTCATTTTTGGGTGAACTCTACAGTCGTGGCCAAAAGTTTTGAAAATGACACAAATATTAGCTTTCACAAAGTTTGCTGCTAAACTGCTTTTAGATCTTTGTTTCAGTTGTTTCTGTGATGTACTGAAATATAATTACAGGACCTCTGCAATTCGACTGGGCATGCTCTCAATCAACTTCTGGGTCAAATCCTGACTGATAGCAACCCATTCTTTCATAATCACTTCTTGGAGTTTGTCAGAATTAGTGGGTTTTTGTTTGTCCACCCGCCTCTTGAGGATTGACCACAAGTTCTCAATGGGATTAAGTTCTGGGGAGTTTCCAGGGCATGGACCCAAAATTTCAACGTTTTGGTCCCCGAGCCACATAGATATCACTTTTGCCTTATGGCACGGTGCTCCATCGTGCTGGAAAATGCATTGTTCTTCACCAAACTGTTGTTGGATTGTTGGAAGAAGTTGCTGTTGGAGGGTGTTTTGGTACCATTCTTTATTCATGGCTGTGTTTTTGGGCAAAATTGTGAGTGAGCCCACTCCCTTGGATGAGAAGCAACCCCACACATGAATGGTCTCAGGATGCTTTACTGTTGGCATGACACAGGACTGATGGTAGCGCTCACCTTTTTTTCTCCGGACAAGCCTTTTTCCAGATGCCCCAAACAATCAGAAAGGGGCTTCATCTGAGAATATGACTTTGCCCCAGTCCTCAGCAGTCCATTCACCATACTTTTTGCAGAAGATCAATCTGTCCCTGATGTTTTTTTTTGGAGAGAAGTGGCTTCTTTGCTGCCATTCTTGACACCAGGCCATCTTCCAAAAGTCTTTGCCTCACTGTGCATGCAGATGCACTCACACCTGCCTGCTGCCATTCCTGAGCAAGCTCTGCACTGGTGGCACTCCGATCCCGCAGCTGCATCCTCTTTAGGAGACGATCCTGGCACTTGCTGGACTTTCTTGGACGCCCTGAAGCCTTCTTAACAAGAATTGGACCTCTTTCCTTGAAGTTCTTGATGATCCTATAAATTGTTGATTTAGGTGCAATCTTAGTAGCCACAATAGTTTATTTGCAGGTCACCATGGTTAACAATGGAAGAACAATGATTTCAAGCCTCACCCTCCTTTTAACATGTCAAGTCTGCCATTCTAACCCAATCAGCCTGACATAATGATCTCCAGCCTTGTGCTCGTCAACATTTTCACCTGAGTTAACAAGATGATTACTGAAATGATCTCAGCAGGTCCTTTAATGACAGCAATGAAATGCAGTGGAAAGTTTTTTTCAGGATTAAGTTCATTTTCATGGCAAAGAAGGACTATGCAATTCATCTGATCACTCTTCATAACATTCTGGAGTATATGCAAATTGCTATTATTAAAACTTAAGCACCAACTTTTCCAATTTCCAATCTTTATGTAATTCTCAAAACTTTTGGCCACGACTGTACATTTACAACTGCTAAAGTTCAGTTTAGTAACTCTTGATTTTAGCGACACCAAAAAATTATACAGGTATAATATTTACTTCTTTTTTTTTAATATCAAAACACCACTAGAACAGTGTTATAAATTTTGGTGTACTTTAATGTTTCAAAGAATGTTTAAATCCAGTGAAATAAGCAATTTTAGTTACATAGACCATACGTCCTGTGTCGCCATGCTAATGACATCATATACCCTCGATTTCTGGTTTGATTTTATAAAAAATAGGGAAACACCAAAGGTACTTTAATATGTTGTTGTGTTTTATTCAACACAGGCTCACTGGCAAAATGTGCCCTGTTGTACTTTTTTGAGAACTGACAAATGTGTGCTTGGTGTACATACGGCTGCATTTTGTGTGTAAAACGAAAACTATGGGTGGTACCGCTGACTGTGGAGGCAGGGCAGAGTGGACTGGTAGTTCGGGTCCAGCGAAGGACTGTTGTAGAAAAGTAAAACGAAACCCAAAAAAAGCAATGTAAGGTCACGGTAGAATCATCCGGCTGCCATGGCTTTTCTCTTTTAGTTTGCTTTTTTGGTTGGGTTTAGGGAAGGGGGTGGGTGGGTCAGTTGAAATTAAGCTGATATATTATGCTTGGTGACAAGCTGACCGACTTTTCTTATGAAGACCGAACGAGAAGGATGTTGAGATTGACAAAAAATGCACACAGCGGCCTCTGGTGGATTGAGAAATGGCACATATGAGAAAACGTGCCCCAGTAATGAATTTGAGATTGTCAAAAATGTACACAGTGCCCTCTAGTAGATTTGTGAAAATAAAAACTGCAACAAGATGTAGTCCAGGGTACATATTTGTCAGTTCTCAAAAATGTATTCCTAGGCACATATTTCCAATGGTTTTATAATAAAAGCAATCCAGGCTCACTGGAAATATGAAATATGTGTCTATTGACTGCACAGAGCAGCATTATAACAGAACTTTTAAATGCATTTAGTGTAATAAAACATAGCTTCTTCTCAACATGATCAGGACTGTGGCATAATAAAAGCTCTGCTGCTTGAAATACGTGAAAGTGCCAGTGATACGTGAAAAATAAGGTTAATACTTTCGATAAAGTTTTCATCTTCTTTTTTGCTTAAATTCACCTTTAAAATGTTTCATTACAAGCTGTTCACACACTGGCAGAAAAAAAAATCAATACATAAAAATTCTTCACTTCAGTTTATAAAGAAGGAACTGGAAGCATCTAATCTATATTTAGCATTAGCATGTCTTGTGCACTTTGTGTCAATGAGTTTTATGAATTCGACCCAGTGAAGCTTTACACATTACACCCCTCCATTCCCAAAATCATTAGTAGAATACAAATTTATCACTTAATTACTAAAAATGCTAAATAACAGTCAGCTGAGGATCTCTAGGTTGCTCCTGTACAATAGAAGCTAGTTTAACCAAGTTTAACCAAAATCATGTAGTAAGACAAAATATGCTGGTGGTGTGATATTTTCAGCTTTGTGTGATTTTTTTTTTCTTTCTTTAGTACCCTCAGCAGATCAATATACTGAGAGGTTGTTATCTCGCAGGAAAGGTCAAAGGATTGCAAACAGTATCCCAGAGGTCAATTACCTATTGACTGAGGTCTTGAACACTAATGGCTTACAAAGAAATATACAAATGAGCGCACTGGTTCCTGACAGCTGGAGATGCTAAAACAAATATTAGCTAGCTCTACAGGAACACACAGTTTAAGTTGTTACAGATTCAAGTTAACGACATTACAAAGACTGAAGGGTTCAAATGTACAGTTAATCTTACATAGTTAGACTGCTCTCTGACTTCAACAAATTGTGTAAAGGCTCATTCCTAAAAGACTCACTTCAGTGACCATTCACACATTCTTACATTCAAAAGAGCAAGGTGCAAAATGTGGACCAATGTGCAGCGAAAAGGAACACAATGATGTGTCTAGTGTCACACTTTCAAAACTTGAATTTCTTTTAACTTGAAATGCAATACAGCAGTAGGCAGCATGTGTAAATGTACAGTTTGGTGCAGATACATATTATGATAATTTATGTATGCCCCAGACCAGTAAAGTGGCTTGTGACAGCCACAGATTTATAAATAAAATGTGTCTAATAGATTTCCCCTTAATATGTAAATGTTCAGTTTGAAATACAGTAAACTGTGTGCCATTTGCCATGTGTATATCATATTAAATGTATAAGCATGCAGACAATTTCAGCCACCAGTTTTAGCTCCTTATAGAGGGATGGAATGCTTCAAATTCTAGACAGAATTTGATTGGTAAAAACATTTGATGAAGAAATTTTAAATAACATTCCAAAACATCTAAAATGTAAAATAAATAAATAAAAATTATATATATATAATTTTTTTAATTCCATTTCAAAAAATTTATATCTAAAAAAAAAAGTTTTTAATGTTAAAATGTTTTCAAAATTTTTGATTAAGTGCAGAACCAAACACCACCCTTAGATGAAAATAGTTTTCACTTTACAGGATTTTCAATACATGCAGTGTAAAGATGTTTACGTATGTGCAGTCGTCATCTTAACAGAAATGCTGTTTTTATATATTTATACTGTCAATTGCTTTTGACCTATAGTGAAACATGCTTCTGCCTGCAGTATTAAAAAATAACATTGAATAAGCATATTATATTACAGTGTAAGTGCATTTTGAATTTAAAGACATGAAAAAGCAATGACTCATTAAGCAGAGTTGCGTTTCACTGCCTTTTTCAAAAGAATCCAAAGTCCAATACATTAGCCAATTTCCAACTGAACAGTGTCATCTTAAGTGCAAGAAACTGCAGAATTCTATATAGCTTCTTATGCATTAAAATTCCTGACCTGACTCGCTCCAGAAATCCATACAAACATACAGTACATAATAATGGTCAAGCTACTGCTTGGTTAAAACCGCAGTCCACTTTTTGCCATATTTGTCTGAATCTATTCACTGGAATAGTCAGTCAGGCCACAGAACTCACTTAGGAGCTGCGGTTTAGTGCATCTGCTCCAACTCCATAGTGGTTAACAGGCGACATGAATCTTGCTGCATTTCCTGATCCCATTTCCCCTCTTCTCCATATCATTCCCGATGCTCTCTCCATCATTTCTATCAATAAAACTGACAGTATTTCATTTACTTGAAGGCAGTGCTCACAATAAACTCTAGCCATACAAAACCTTCAAATCTTGCTCGCATGACTTGCTCGCATCCCAGCAGCCCCAGTCCTGGAATTCAGATTACAGTTCAGGACCCTCCAAAATTGTGATGATATTTATGTCATGTGTCAAAAGGGAAAATAATATGAGATTACTTTGAACCAATAAAAACCAAGAGATTGAGAGGAGTGAGCTCACTCCATCACCAGTGGATGTAATGAATGTACTCGCAGTATGTAAAATACTATTCGAGATACAAGCAATCTATTTAAAACAATGCAATCTTCATTAATCACGGCAAAGATAGCTCATGGTGTCAACAGTTTCCCACAAGCGTTTGCTAAAGACCACCTGAGACACTAGGTTGAACTCAGATGCTCACTGAAGTGCCTTGGAATGTGAAGCTTTATATACTGGATTGACGTCATTTCCACTGAAACAGGACGTTAGGGCGGGGCATAATGTGATGCTCCTCATCGTTTTATTAAAAACAGTCTAATATCCTGTTTACACGTAATGGTCAGGTTGAAAAATAACACTAACTAATATCATTTCCCCTATGCAGTGAATTATGTGCCCTTCTCCATACACAGTAAATGTATGAGCATGTAGACAATTTTAGCCACTGTTTGAGCACCTTGTAAAGAAAAGGGAGGCTTCAGATTGTAGAGAGAATTTGATTGATAAGAAAACCTGTTTTTAAACCAATTTTTTATTTAACATTTTAAAGTTTAAATGAAATTCTAAACATCAAAATGGTCATTTTTTTGTCACATTGTATTTTAAGGTACAGTTGTCACTTAAACCATTAACTAGGACTTTTGCCTCAATAAACTCCAAATTTGCTGCTTATTAATAGTTTATTAGTTATATAATAGTTAATTAATAGTTATAGCTTATTAATAGTAAAGTAGTAGTTATGTTTCGGATTGAGGATGTAGAATAAGTGCATAATAATATGTACTTAGTACTAATAAACAGCCAATATCTTAATAATTGGCAAGTGTGTTTTCATGAAGTTTCAAATGTGAAATCTGAAGTAGATTTTTTTTTTTTATTAGCTTTCAATAAGATTTTAATTTGAGTACAAAAGATTTCCTCTAAATGACATTTACTTTCCATTCACTTCCAATACAGTCACTTTTTCAGAAGGACCATTCAGATGGGCTTTAAGAGGTAATCCAATATTTGTACAAATCTATAAAAAAAAAAATATATATATATAACAAATATAAAAATAATAATATATCTAAAAAACCAATATGAGTAATTGTTATTAATCATGCCCTCTCTCCATGTCAATTTCATTTCTGATTAAACTGATATATGAGCATCCAGCTGAGCAGCTCCTGTTTTGTATGGACAGAAGAAGATGCCTGCAAAAGGTTGGTGTAGTTAGCTAGAGGCAGTATGCGCTGTTTTTCAGAGTTCTGACTCTACAGCTCAAGGTCCAGCAGTAAGGAAGAAACTCTAGTGTCAATCAGTGGAGTAGTATTGTGAGAGTGCTGCTTTTATTATGGCAGCCACGTTTCAGCACCACGGACAGCAACACTATATGCACAGCCCACACCAAGCACTTAATTTGAGTGCTACAAACTAGAAACCAACCCACCCCATCAGATTCACCGGACAGTATGGAACCAGTCCTGTGTGGATTGGTTTAGAATATGATACATTTTATACAAGTACATGAGAAGTTCTGTTGACTGGGTCATGCAGATAATAATTTAATGGAATTGTATGTTACGTTTTAAAACAATAAACCATTGTGCATCACATTGTGCAAAGTGAAAATGACAATAGCAAAATGAATATGCAAACGCAATTTATTTAATTTCTATTAGCATAATTATCTAAACACCACAATAATAGGAACATCATGTTAATGGCTATTGTGATTTACATATAAATGTGCACTAAATAAAGGAATTGTTAAACCAATGAATGAATAATTGACAATGATGAACTACTGAATAAATGGTGATGAGAAGTTGTTTTTTTACATTAAAAGGGAAAAAAAATGGTCTTAACTATGATAATAGGTCTGACACACACACAAAGGATAAAGGACAAGGCTTTATGTAATTGCTTGTTAAAAGTAACACATTAGATTGGGGGGTGGGGTAAATTATCATGCAGCACGAGAAAGATGGTGAACTTTTACACTTTATCAGTAAAGATAAAAAATATCTTCTCAAAACAAACGAACATAAACCAAGCTCCTAAGCACAGAAATACTTTTTTCCTCTTCTACCTAGTGTCTTTATTATGAATGAATGGATGTGTCCATCATTCACTAACGACGGCTCACGGTTTCACACGACTCTCCTGTCAACAAGTAGTCGTATTAAATTGATATTTTATTAAATTGATATTTTATTAAATTGTATTAAACTTAGTATATAATATCATTACATCGATTTTTATGAAAAACAAAACTGCTAAGTAAAAACCCACCGTATTACAAAGCCTTCCGCAGCAGTGCGTCTTTCATGCAGCAGATCACATCAAAGAAATACATATATAAAGACGAATAACGTTATATTACTTAAGTTTGACTTCTATTCCATGTGTTTTGGTGTTATTTACCCAGTACGTGTATAATTACAACGTACTGTAATATAAACACACATATAATCTTTAAGGTGACCAAAACTGTGTAACATTTACCATTGTTCTGTGCTTCAAAGTTTTTATTCGTCGAATAACGCTTTTCATTTACATATTTTAGGAGCCATTCCATTCCACACACTAAAGTTCTCTTTACAACACTGTTATTAATGTAAAACTTACTTTTCCAGTCGTGAACAAACGTGAAATGTCCTCAAGTTCTCAGTCCAGAAGTCTTCCGGACGAGCTCAACTTCTTGTCGGTGTCCGTTAAGTTTTGACGGTTATTCACTGCACGGTAACGGTCGCAAATTCCGCGGATGCCTTCCCATCTGTTTCGCGCTGGCGGGATTTTTTTCTCAGTAGCGAGAGGATGATGGAGATGAGCGCGCGAACGGGAGAAAGAGAGAGAGAGCGAGAGAGAGAGAAATAATGCGCGCTAATCTGACAGGCGTTTGCAGGGGTGTGGCCATCATACGAACTAACAAGAACATAAAGCGTTATTTTAGTCAGTTGTCCTGTTGCTTAACAGAAAGAATACAGCAGAATGCTTATTTTAATTAGCTGAAAGGCGATTAGGGAAAAATCACACTATTGCAAATGTGAGTGTCGAAACTGCTTCATGACATTAGATTAAAGAAAACAACTATAGCCTATTTAAAGAAGGCCACTGAAACAAATAACAATGGTATCGTACCGCGTAAGAAAATAAGATTATGAAATCTGATGAAAGATGGTTATCTTGTATGGATCATCGTAAGGACATGAACTTTAATCAAAGTAGCCACACCATAATAAAATATATTAAAAGGCTACTGTTTGTACCACTGATAATGATCTCAATTCAAAATAATAATTATAGCAACATGTTATAGTCGTCATTTAGCCTACAATAGCCTATTTGGCCAATAAAAACAACAAGCATTCAGACCACACTAATAACCAATGCTGATAACTTAGCAATGATCGAAAGTAACACAGCCATTCGAAACTACCAAACTATCTATGGCCTAACAGTCACTTACAACGCCTAAGCAATAACTTAGCAGCAAACCAGATAATATCAGATTATATAATAATTTAGAAACCCCCTGAAATATGTACTGTATAATTTATACTGATGCGATGGATGTTTGTGCAGTTATCAAATGACTTCAAATGAATGAATCAATAATAATAAAAAGAATAGTCATACAATATAAAGCATACAGTTTTTAAAATATCAGCATAAAACTGGTCTATACTAGAGTCTAATTTTGAGGGAAAGAAATTTACTGAAAACAACTGATCATGCAGCACAGATAGGACTTTTACACTTAATTATTAATAATTAAAGGGATAGTTCACGCAAAAATTGACATTTACTCACTATTTCTTCACCCTCAAATGGTTCCAAACCTTTATGAGTTTCTCTTTTTTCTGCTATATTTAAAAGAAAGCTGGCAACTTGCATCACCCAAGAAAATATTATTGCTGTTTGTTTAAACTACTTATTTAAAATGAGCTGAAACATCACAATTCTTGGTTTTTTTTGGGGGGGGGACAACCTAATTGTTTTATGTTCAATCCACTTCTGCATTTTTTACAGTGATCCATTGACATCAATAGTAGGAAAAACAAATACTATGGAAATCAATGGGTGCCAGTTTCCAGCTTTCTTCCGAATATCTTTGTTTGTGTTCAACAGAGGAAAGAGACTCAAATAGGTTTGTGACAAGTGAAGGGTCAGAAAATTCTGGCAGATTATTATTATTATTAAAGTTTTGGGTGTATATCTTTAAGGTCTGACACTTTTAATTCGAAACAAACTTAAAAAGTATAACTGTGTGAAAACAAGACTTTTAAGATCACATCATTAATGATGACTGACAAACTTTTTACATAATGTTCACAGTGTTCAGCCATTACAGGATCAAGATTATATTTCATACACTCAAAAAACAAAGACGATTTCTGTTGATTGTTCAAACTACTTATTTAAAATGAGCTGAATCAACACAATTCTTGAGTTTTTAGGGGGGCAACAATTTTTTTATGTTCAATCTACATAAATTTGTAAAAACAATTAAGTTAACTTAATCAATTTGTGTTGTGAGAACATAATTGTGTGAAAGCCAGCATTTTTTTGTAGTGTACACTCAAAAAAAAAAAAGCTGGGTGGTAATAACGTTGGGTCAAATTTTCCACTCAAACCTAACTGTGGCAGCACGGTGGCTCAGTAGTTAGCACTGTCGCCTCACAGCAAGAAGGTTGCTGGTTCGAGTCCTGGTTGGGCCAGTTGGCATTTCTGTGTGGAGTTTGCACATTCTCCCCGTGTTGGCGTGGGTTTCCTCCGGGTGCTCCGGTTTCCCCCACAGTCCAAAGACATGCGCTATAGGTGAATTGGATCAACTAAATTTGCCGTAGTGTATGAGGGTGTGTGTATGGGTGTTTCCCAGTATTAAGTTGCGGCTGGAAGGGCATCCGCTGCGTAAAACATATGCTGGAATAGTTGGCGGTTCATTCTGCTGTGGTGACCCCTGATAAATAAGGGACTAAGCCGAAGGAAAATGAATGAATGAAATCTAACTGTTGGCTTTGTCCATGTTTGACCCCACATTAGGTTAATACAACCCATAATGTGTAGATAAAGAGTCACTTTATGATGTTATATTAAAGGAAACTGTACTCCTACTCATTTCACTGTTTGTTTTAAAGGGCATATTGTTTGTAGGATCACAATCAATCATACAGAGCCATTTCATGCCTCCTCCTCTTCCTCTGCGAAACAGCTGAACAGAAGGGGTCGGACTCAGCCACCATGGGGAATTTGCTGTTGCATGCTACGTTCCTACTTGCGATAGTAGTTTGCCCCTAAGGGTCTCAATGTAGAAAAGAATTAGCTGAAGCATAAGTGTATAGTGTCTGCCTGAGTGGCTTCTCATGTTCACCACAATGTACAGAGAGAAAATATAATGGAAGAAAGAAATATGACTGAAGAATGTAAAGCCTGAACACCTTAGTTTACAGTCCAAAAATCTAGCCTGTTCTGACTGAAGAAAGACGTTTCGTTTGGCTGAATATGCATGGACTCCCACTTCTGTATATTCAGAAGTGGTTTTGACATTATGAAGCAGCTCTTGTATTCCAGAGTGTGCTACAGTATATTGTGAGAAAAGCTTTCTCCATAATGACAGCATCACTAGTATTGACAAATAAACAACCAGCACATATTGACTTTCTGCAGGGGACATCATCTTCCTCCAGCCTCTAAAAACTGTTAAATCTCACACCCAAATCCACTAGAGACCACACTAATCTGCACAACCTCACTTTCACTTGGAACTTTTTACTGTTTCAGTACTGTGAAAGCAAAGCAAGTGCCCTCCATCAAGTTAAAAGGACAGACATTACCCTAATTTGTATATCAAATGCAACCATACTCTAAAAGGATGATACAATCATCTTTTTAGAGTATGGTTGCATTTGATTACAACCATAATTTGAGTAAAACATGGGTCAAAGAAATTGTTGTATTAATTAATTAACACAAATTTCATTTTGGGTTGTTGAATAGGCTTCTGCCGGTATCAAATTTTCTTGTTGTGATTAATTGGTGAAGATTTTAATCACGCATTATGGTATTATCCCGATACTGATGTTATTTTCTAACAGGACAATTTGAATTTTTTTCATTTTTACCCAAAAATACTTCATTAACATCAATATTACTTTAACAGGTAACCCCAAAATGCTTCATTGTAAATTAACGTTTATCGTGTATGACCATACACCCAAAGCACTTCACAATCATGAGGGGTTTCTCTCCACACCTCAACCAGTGTGCAGCATCCACTTGGATGATGCGACGGCAGCCACAGGACAATGGCGCCAATGCGCTCACCACACACCAGCTATTGGTGGAGTGGAGAGACAGTGATAGAGCCAATTCGGTGGATGGGGATGATTGGGAGGCCATGATCGGTAAGGGCCGTTGGAGGGATTTAGCCAGAACACCAGGGTTACACCCCTACTCTTTATATGTACGAGAAGTGCCATGAGCAGTTTATTGTATATAAATATTCAGAGTAAATAAATGTTTTAAACAAATTTAATTGCAAAAGAATGCTAAAGTACAATAGGTAACACTTTACAATCAAGTCTCATCAATAAACATTAGTTAATAGGTTAAAATCAGTTAAAAAAAAAAAAGCATATTATGTTAATGTTCAAGCTAATAAAATATTAAATTGAATTTTATTAGTGATTAATTCAGTTTTATAAAATGATTACATCTTTTGATTTTATTAGTTATTAGGCATTAACTACGTAATTGACATCACCTAAGGTCACCTAGTCAAATGCTAGATAAAATGACATAGTAAATGAGTACCTTTTGAAGATGTAGCACCGCAGTGTAAGCTCTTGCACCTTTATTTCGGAGTGTATTGTATTTAATAACTGGCTATATGATTTCATAGGGCGGCACGGTGGCTCAGTGGTTAGCACTGTCGCCTCACAACAAGAAGGTCGCTGGTTCAAGTCCCGGCTGGGCCAGTTGACATTTCTGTGTGAAGTTTGCATGTTCTCCCCATGTTTGCGTGGATTTCCTCCGGGTGCTCCAGTTTCCCCCACAGTCCAAAGACATGCACTATAGGAAAATTGAAAAAAACTAAATTGGCCGTAGTGTGCTGTGTGCGTGTGTAAATGCAAGTGTGTATGGGTGTTTCCCAGTACTGGGTTGTGGCTGGAATAGCATCCACTTGCGTAAAACATATACTGGAATAGTAGGCAGTTCATTCTGCTGTGGCGACCTCTGAAATAGAGACTAAGTTTGAATGAATAATTTCAGTAGTCTTAGAATGCTTTTAACTTTTAGAACTTGAGTGTTTTGATGACAATATACGTTTTTTTTAGCAACTGCTTCAAAATCAGGCAAAATCACTGGCTCCTCATTGTTTTTTTTAATAGGAAACCTGCAAGCCAAACCCTGACCTCCACAAACAGTAGATTGAAACTTTATTTTTCATCTTTATATATTTTTTTCCTGTCTCTCTTCCATGTATGTAAAATATACAAACCACTGCAATATAAAAAACACTGGCTGTTTTTGAATATAGGCTAGTGCTCATCTGTGGCATCACAGTGCTCATGCACTGTTAACATCACCACATTACACAAGCCTGTGTTACTATGGTTACAGATTATCACAGGCAAATATGCACAGCATGGATATCATGACTGGTGAAATGGAAGGGGGGACAAAATAAGTGATGCTTTACATCTTTAAAATGTACCGAGATGGTCTTAATCATCTATCGAAGTGAAATGCAACTGATATTCACCAAAAGCATGTTACCAAAATATTTTAAACGTATTGGAGTTATGATCAAATGATGGAATGCTTTTGCTTTTTAAATGAAGTATTCATGTCATCGTAATGTAAATATGAAAGAATGGCAGAGGTTATACCGCAATTATAATAACAGCGGCACAGAGGAACAAAATAATTCAAATCAGCCAAGGAGAAGCTAATTTAAAGGGACAAATGACAACTGTAGCACATTAAAGAGACAATTATCATGCGCTGGTGTGGACGCTAATGTAGTTTTTGTTATAGTTAGAGAAATCAAAAGAGAGATTATATAATCTAATTTAAATAACTACCTCCCAAGCTAATGTATGTAGTATGATTGTGTGGATTTTGATGGCAGTCCAGCGGTTTTCTCTTATTATTAATCACTGCATATTCAACCTTTGATAAAGCATATAAACACATTGTTCATGTACTCATATTTAACAGTTTTCTTATTTCTAGCTTTAAAAAAAAATCAACCAATCTGCATGTAAACATCAGCAACTAGAATCAACTATGAAAAATTGAATATCAGTGCAGATATCTTTATTGTGAATGGGCCTTTGCATTAAAGTCAACTTAAATTAAGCATTATAGCATCAAAGAGTATTTATGCTGTACTGAGCATGCATGCATCCTGAAGACCTGAACCTCCAGAGATGTGACCCACTGCTCTACAAATCCACATAAGAAGTCCCTCGACACTCACAATTTATAAAGCATTCAGTAATGATTTTTTTTATTTAGCGGCACATCATATATCATGTATAGCAATCCAATATGTCAGAAGCTCTTGCTAGAAGAAACGTGGGATTTAAGGTCTACATGCTTAGCTTAGTGGTGGTGTGATATTACGGAAGAACTCTTTTAACGTTTTGTGTTAAAACTGATCTGGTTGGATCTTTCTCTTACCACAACAAATCTCTCAGCTGAGTCGAATAGTGTGGTGCTTAGATTGAATTGCTACATAAAGTCCACAACAAATCCAAACTGACGTTATTCATTTTCTTATTCCCTGTCTTAATATGAATGATTCATCAGAGTGTTGTCAAGCTTGTCTTCTTAAATCAAAATATAATAACTGAGTCCACCTCTGAAACAACTTTCCATATGGATGATTTTTTCCATCTACAAACTAAAGTGGTTATCAGCCTGCTGGTTTGACTTTTTTTGCATTTCAAAGGAGAAGGGATATTAAAGAGTTTGCAATCATTTCACTGCAGAATGCTTCCCAAATTGAAGCAACACTAAAACTCTAAGTCTAAAGCAAAATTATATTAAAGCCGACATCTTTTTTTAACAGTTTCTAAGGCAAATTTGTGGTCTTCATCTGGGGTGTGTTTCCTATACAACTTTCTGCTAGTCAGGACGGTTGTCCAAACATAGTCACATATCTCTATCATTTTAGCTATATTGGTCCAGTAATATAGGACTGATATCTCAACCAGGTCGCTGGATCGAGTCCCGGCAGTTGGCATTTCTGTGTGGAGTTTGCATGTTCTCCTCGCGTTGGCGTGGGTTTCCTCCGGGTGCTCCAGTTTTCCCCACAGTCTAAAGACATGCGATACAGGTGAGTTGAATACACTAAATTGGCCATAGTGCACTGTAAAAAAATGCTGGGTTCCACACAATTGATTTGTGTTGAGACAACATGAAGGCATTAAGTTAGCTTATTAGTTTTTACAAATATAAGTGGATTGAACATAAAACAATTAAGTTGTCCCAACGAAATCTGAAGAATTATGTGGTTTCAGCTCATTTTTATTAGTTTGAATAAGCAGCAAAAACTATTTTATATTTTGAGTGTGTATGTGTGTGAATGTGAGAGTGCATGGGTGTTTCTCAGTACTGGGTTGCAGCTGGAAGGGTATCCGCTGTGTAAAACATATGCTGGATCCTGATGAATAAAGGGACTAAGCCGAAGGAAAATGAATGAATGAATGAATATTGTAAAGACAAACAGACAAATTGCTTCTCTTCTTAAGAAAAATATATTGTCAGCTGAAATTTGCCTGTATATTTTTGGGATTTTTGAAATTTACCCCACTGGCCAACAGAAAAGCTTCTTGGTTTCAAAGTGAGTTGCATCTTAAAGCTACTGATAATGGACAATGGTGACTGAAATGTCACTAATGCGACCACACCTTTAGCGTTCAGTGTCTAATTGGAGTCAACAAGAAACTTTGTTTCTAATCACAAATTGGAATGCTGTTTGCAAATGTTTGCTAAAAATATTGAACTAGGTTATTAAAAATTAAACTTGTGACCAGCATGATTTGGATATTCTATTGTGTTCACCCTAAATCACACCAAAGGAAGTTATTCTGTATATCGGTAAACACTGTTTCTTAAGTCCTTCAAATGCCTCAGTTGCAGTCCAATGTTTTCTCCCAAGAATGAACAGATCATAATATTCCTAATTTAATCAGTTCTGATTGATTAGTAGTGTGTTAGTAGTGTTGTCTCTATTACCGAGTAATGTTTTTTTACAGATCGAATATACTGATATGCACGTAATTTCTTCCCCGACATTGTGTATTTGACAGTTTGGGCGAACTTATTTTAACACATGATCCTCCATCTATACCTTCTTGCCGTGCATACACTTTGTGTCTCAGAAAACCATAATCAATACTTTAAACTGACAAGACTTTAAAACCCATGCATATGTTTTGTTTGTTGTTCCCGCAGTATCTGAGGCACAAGCTCTAAAGGCACCACCCACTTTTAGAAAGGGAGAGGGGTGTAGCAGCTCATTTGCATTTAAAGAGACACACATGAACAACATATTTTGGCTGCATGTCCACCGAAGTGTTTTTTTGTGCTGCAGAAACATGAGCACTGTTCAACTCAGCTGTGAGAGCTGTAAAATGCACACTCAGCGCATGGCTATGCAGCCGGCATTTAAAAAAAACAGCGCTTCCATTGACTACAACAGAAAAAAAAATACATTTTAAAAATCACAAAAACTCTTTGGTGGACACTCAGCCTTACTGCATAGTACAATAAAAAATTAGGTGAGGTGTTTTGAGCAGATACATTCCAGGCACACCTAATATTTATAAAAATGTATTAAATACACTAAACTATTGCTATTAGCATGTCTACATCATGTGGAAGAGCAGTTGCAGTGGCTGAACAGAGATTGTTTTGAATCCTTAAGAAAAAATCATGAGGAAAGCAAGTGGAAAATTCTGCCTCGGGGAGCTGCTCTGCTGTCCCATGTGCACAGCTCTTAAGCTATATTTCATGTATGTACTGAGTATTTGTGTACTGACACGGACGGTGTGTCAATTTGATAGCATTCCCTGGAGACTGCTGTATGGAAACATGCTCCACTATGGATCGAGAAGCTAACACCACTGAGAGTAGTAGCTAGTTCATCCATTATGGTTTAATGTTGTGACAATGTGCAAAAGAACCTAATGAATGCAAGAGAGTGAAACTAACCAGATCCTACTGGAAAGCACTACGCTTAAGGAAAATATGAAATATCTTTTGAGCCAACGTATAAAATATAAATGAAGCTTACAGCAAATGCTAGACTGCCCAGATAGAAATTATTCCTTTATTGTGTCATCCGGCATTTTGTAAATAAGTCCAAAGGCCCTTTCACATGATTTGCATCAGCGTTCTCGTACTGGGAAAAAAAACATGTGGATCTAAAAATGCGTTTGATGTAAGAACATATAAACGAAATGCTTTTATTCAAGTTGAAAGAAATCTAAATTAAAAATCACTGTAAAAGCCTTTAGTTATGATTTTTTTAATAGTACAGATGTATATGCAAATAATGAATAGGAGTATCAAGTAATCTTGAAATATTTCCAAAAACACTTCAATTGAAGTTCCAATAATGATGTAATTTTCAGCAAGTTTTTTAAATGTAAGATTGAAGCAATGCCGTTTTTTTCACGAGTTAATTTGATATAAAACAAATATTTAAAATAAAGATAAATCATTGAATGAAACAAGTCGTTTAGTATCACTTTTAGTGTCATTGACTGAAAACATACTATTTTAGTTTGTATTAATTTTATTATTTTAATGTGGTTTCATTTTCAGTTTTAAGTTAAAGTTTAATCATTTAGTTTTTTATTTTATTTTAAAATGTCTATACCGTATAGTTATTTTTATTGTTATTTTAAAACCAAGTTAAATCTATGATAAATGTTTTTGGCAACTAGATGAAAGATTAAAAAAATTGTTTTCAACACCGTTAATTGTTTAATTTTAGTTCATGTTTATTCATTTATTTCATTTAAAAAAAAAAAAAAAATTTTTTTTTTTTTTTTAGATATTTTATGATTTTTTTGTTTTAGTTTTAACCAAAAATTTCCCTGAAGGGTTGCTTGAATATCAGTTAGTAGGTTTAACTTGCTCATAGAGTATATCACAAGTCAACTTAAATATACAGTCGAAGTCATAATTGTTAGCCCTCCTGTGATTTTTTTTCTTTTTCTTTTCTTTTTCAAATATTTCCCAAATGATGTTTAACGGAGCAAGGAATTGTTCACAGTATTTCCTATAATATTTTTTTCTTCTGGAGAAAGTCTTTTTTATTTTATTTCGAATAGAATGAAAGCAGTTTTTAATAAAAAATTAAAATTAAAAAAAACATTTTAAGGCCAATATTATTAGCCCCCTTAAGCAATATTTTTTCGATTGTATACAGAACCACTGATATACAATGACTTGCCTAATGACCCTAACTTGCCTAGTTAACCTAATTAACTTAGTGTGGTGGACACACTGAAACTTCTCTTTCTCACTATAAACACCATATTAAGAAACATATGCCTTCCTAAGAAAAGATGGTACAAAAACGTATTACAAGAAGGGTCATTCAGAAGGTGGTCATCTGCATTTAAACATATGCATTCAATAAGTGTAAATACTGGGAGCCACATCTTGATCCTCAGAGGAGGAACGCTCTGGGAGCGCTGGGTGTCATCTGTAACAAAGTGGGCCTTGAAGCAGGGGAAAGAAGATTAAACCTGGTGTCTGGTTAGCCTGTGTGTCTCACTCTGCAGCAACCGGTGTTCCTGTATGACTGTCGAAACTATTCTTTGCAAAGAATAAAATCTTTTTGAAGTCAACCTTGTAAGACTTTGACTCTTAATCAGTAAGTGTCTCTTTATTTGAAAATGGCATGACACTTAGTCAAGCCTTTAAATTGCACTTTAAGCTGAATACTTGAAAAATATCTAGTAAAATATTATGTACTGTCATCATGGTAAAGATAAAAGAAATCAGTTATTAGAAATTAGTTATTAAAACTATTATGTTCAGAAATGTGTTGAAAAAAATCTTCTTTCCGTTAAACAGAAATTGGGGAGGGCTAATAATTCTGACTTCAACTCTATCTAGTTAATCCTACAAAAACAAACCAGGTCGAAATATCTGCTGTAACTATTGAAGGTTACCAATGTCAAGGTTCATATCAACCAAAGAAAAAAAAAAACAAATATCATAAAATCTGTCAAGACATGGTAAAAAAAATCTGCAGCTTTATCATGTGTGTTAAACCTCTGACGCAAGTCATGTGAAAGGGACTTAACACCTTCCTAATTGTGTTTGTCTCCAGCGCGAGGCTTTTAAACTACTATCTTTAAACGCTGCACTACAAAACAGAACAAATGAGAGCTGAGAGGTGACGATGAGCTTTCTAAAGCACTTAAAACCAGCCCAAATGCCTGCCATCCTCCCATTTTAGAAACCCTATCTCAGAAAAGATTCTCCCTCCATCATCCTGGCCGTCTCCATATATCGCTTCTGGGTCAGTCTATTGTGCGAAACTCTTACCTCAGAGTGAGCAAAGCTTCATTTTCTTTCTCGCGGAGAGATCTGATCTGGAAATATAATTCAATTCCAAGAGATGTATTGTTTTTACACATTTTACTCAAACACTTTCTTCGTGCAGTCTGTTCAGAAGGTCTGAACATGCAATGCTGGGTAGGAAGAGAAATATGCAAGTTACAACTTAAAAACTGAGAATCGTGATTATTATTTTTTTTTTTTACGTTTTGGTTTAAAAATCGAGATTATGATACTTTCAATATGTACTGTAAATAAAATAGCATCTAATTTACTTTACATGTAATTTAATTTAGGTTCTGAACATTTTTTTACTTGCTTCAGCCTATTGGTTTAAATGAGTGCTGCTCATTTCCCATGTTTTCATAGCAGTCTACCTACTGGCATCAAATTGGTTAGACACACATTTTTTGGCCACTTCATTCATTTTCCTTCAGCTTAGTCTCTATTTCAGAGGTCACCACAGCAGAATGAACCGCCAACTATTCCAGCATATTTTGCACAGCAGATGCCCTTCCAGTCGCAACCCAGTACTAGGAAACACTCTCACATTCACACACACACACTCATACACTACGGCCAATTTAGTTAATCTAATTCACCTATAGCGCATGTCTTTGGACTCTGGAGGAAACCGGAGCACCCAGATGAAACCCACGCCAACACGGGCAGAACATGCAAACTCCACACAGAAATGCCAACTGACCCAGCATTTGGGCCAGTCATCATTAGTGGCAATGTTTCATAATTTACATTGTCTCTTAACATCTTGCCTTCCATTTAATAGATGCACTTTTCTTCCTTTTAATTTATTAATTTATTAGTAATTACATTTTTATTAGTTTTTAACTATTATTATATTATACTGTTTAATTGTACATATTTACTTTCAACATTGACAATGTATCTGAACATTTGATTGTGGTTGTTGAATGACTGCATTCAGTTTATTTAAGTACATTTTTCTGTACACTTTTATTACTCTTGTTTCCATTTTTCTCTTTTCCTTATTTTTTTATTTTTTATTTCCCTTTCCTTTTTTAATTCATTTTTTCTATACTTTTGTAAAAAAAAAAAACAACAACAACCAAGATAAGATTCATTCATTTTCCTTCGGCTTAGTCTTTATTTCAGAGGTCGGCACAGAGGAATGAACCGCCAACTATTCCAGCATATGTTTTACGCAGCGGATGCCCTTCCAGCTGCAACCCAGTACTGGGAAACACCCATACACACTCATATGGCCAATTTAGTTAAATCAATTCACCTATAGCGCATGTCTTTGGACTGTGGGTGAAACCGGAGCACCCGGAGCAAACCCACGCTAACACGGGGAGAACATGCAAACTCCACACAGAAATGCCAACTGGCCCAGCCGGGACTCGAACCAGAGACCTTCTTGCTTGCTAACCACTGAGCCACCGTGCCACCCTACCAAGATAACAACATGTAACAATTCAATTTGCATTGTAATAGTGTTTGTTTTTTACACAATAAAAAAAATTAACATAAAAAGTATCGTCATTAAAGACTACATATTTTTAAAATTTAGATTCTGAAATGTATTGTGCAGCTTTAAATTGAATCATAACAACAGGTGCTTCATACAGTAAATATGATCAACAATACAATAAAAATATATATATTTTCGATTGGTTGGACATCATTGGTTGTTTATACAGAATGTTAATCCACTAATATCTTACAGTAATCTGTACATTATGAGCTGGGGCAATAGAAAGCTATTAAACAAGAAAAATTGACACTTCCCATTTAAGGATGTTAGGAACATGGGTAAAATGATGTCCTGCAACAAACAGCACAGATTGACCATTATCATTATCATCATCATCCAGGGCCATTTTCAAGATTATACCTCTGATTAGGTCTCATCAGAAAGAAAATGGGCCCTTTATGTCAGAGTCTCCTTTCAAAGGTCTCATTCTGCGCCTCTTTTCTGACAGGCTGTAATTATAGAGATTTTCCACCCAACAGAATGATGCTCAGAGGTAAAGGTCAGCGGTTCACTGATGGATGTGACCTGAGTCAGACTGGAATATATACACGTGCATGACTGCCTGTGAGCAAATGTAGTTGTTATATCATGCATGCTCATGGGTCATTCATACAATGCAGTACATGTTCATGTTTCTATTACATAAACCTGATGAAATATCAATTTACTTTTAATAAAACAATTTACAAACCTAAAATTTTGTTAGATGTTTAATTTGTTAGATGTTTAATTAAAATTAAGGTGGTTCCACTATTAAAGAAAATAACTTATTAATATCTAGTATCAATTCAATTAGAATTGTATAACTGGGTAAATAAAATAAAATGCATTCATTAATATCTAGTATCAATTCAATTTGCCGTCACACCTGGACTCTCAGAAAGGCACAGGATCGCAGGAGTTTATCAAAACACGTAGATTTATTACAAACAGAACTCACAACTGGAACACAGGAATCACACATAGGAAGCCAATTCACAGGGATGACAATTAACACCGGACAAGGGACTAAACCAAACTAAGGGGTATAAATACACGAGGACTAATGGAACTGATTACACACAGGGGAGGAACACAGGTGAAACTGATGAACATCAAGAAATGGCGGGGAAACAACAAAGGGATCACATGACGACAACAGAAGCACATGGAACACTGGGCCATGGGAAAACACAGAACCTGACATTTGCATTCATTTATAACTGGGTAAAGAAAAGAAAAGAAAAGAAAAAATGCATTTATTATTATCTAGTATCAATTCAATTAGCATTTTATAACTGGGTAAATAAAATAAAATGCATTTATTAATATCTAGTATTAGTAAATTGAAGTGAAATAAAACTGCTGTTTCTTTTCTATAGAAATATATCTATTTAACATTATTTGACCTATATTTTGACATTTTATTTTTACAAACATGATTTAAAAGATTAAAGTAGACAATTAACTTGCAATTAATATGCTTTTATAAAATCTCTTTTGCATTTTTTATTTGATGCAAATATCAAAATGTTAAAAATAAAATCAAGTAAAATTGTATATAAACATTTCAAAAGATAAAGTATATCCTCTTGTAAGCTTACAGTCATTTCTCGCAATGGCTATAGCTTTTCATTTCTAACTCTACATTATAGAGCTTCAGATCCTACAGTACAACAGGAATGACCCAGCAAAGTGTGTATTCAGCTCATTGGTATACATTTTAATCCCTTCTTTTATGCCAAAAGCAACTTCAACAAGTCAACTTTTCGATTTCCCATAAGCAACAAGAAACCCCAAAGTTAAATTGGCTGACATAGATATGATCTTAGCAGATGCTCTTAAAACTAAGCTCTTACGAAGTTCACAATATTTACAAAACCTGAACGTGAAAACTCAAAAGAGCAAACACAACGTTCATTCTTTCAGTCAGGTGACGCAACATGTCAAAAGGCAACTAACTGCTTGCATTTCAAAAGCACACATGCAACTGTAATCTCTTTGAAATGGTAAACAGAGCGAAGACCAGTGAAGATGCATGGAGAAATACTGTCGCAGCAGATTTGCAGAAGTTTGGAGACTTTCTCAAGTTTCCGGCTTCATCCCAGCGAGGCTGATTTACATTCTGCAGATTTGCGTATTTGTCCCAGGCTATAAAAATGATCAAGTTCACAACATTCAACTCTGGCAACCTTGCACCACGTAGCAAAATCCCTCACACTCATCATTCAAATCGGTCGGTGCCTGTTTACTGCACATACTGCAGGTATTCCCAGGATCATTTCAATCTCCTGCATAGAAAATTAACTGGAAATTTTTGACAGCGGTGTGGAAGTAAACTCAGCAAATGACATGTTTGAAAATCATTAGCAGTGCCTGCCCAAGACAAGTATCACTGTTACTATTGCTCAAACTACACTACCTGACAAAAGTCTTGTCGTCAATGCCAGTCGTAAGAGCAACAAATAATAGCTTGACTTCTAGTTGATCATTTGGAAAAGTGGCAGAAGGTCGATTTTTCCGATGAATCATCTGTTGAACTGCATCCCAATCATCACAAATACTGCAGAACACCTATTGGAACCCACATGGACCCAAGATTCATACAGAAATCAGTCAAGTTTGGTGAAGGAAAAATCACGGTGCCGCCCATTACGTTACAAACCACAGGAGAGGGCAAATTCTTCAGCAGGATAACACTTCTTCTTATACTGTACTTCAGCCTCCACATCAATGTTCCTGAAAGCAAAGAAGGTCAAGCTGCTCCAGGATTGGCCAGCCCAGTCACCAGAGTTGACTAAAGTTATTATTTGTTGTTCCTAAAACTTGGATAGGCAACAAGACTTTTGTCAGGTAGTGTACAGTATTGCAAACAGTCTCTAAAAAAATCCACTGTACGTTGTAAATAATGCAAAGATTACTTGAAAATAATGCAAATATTACTAGTCTTTCCATTTCAAATTATCACATTTGATTCAATGAGTTACTTGCGATTTATTAAATATGCTTGCAAATACCAATACTAAAATACATTCATTATTTTTAAGTGTAACCCTAAGTTTCAAACTTCAAGAGAGATTCAACTGATACATTTAATTATCAATCAAAATTAAAATATTAAATCCTGTTTTGAGGGGGAAAACCCCACAACTTTTCAATACTGTATATTTTCAGAAGAAAAATACACTGTAAAATTTACAGTAGTACTGGTAATTTTGGTTGCCAGTAATACTGTAAATGCACAAGTGCACTGTAAATTAACAAGTGCTGCAAAACTACACAGTTGTAATTGTTAATTTACAGTGCAGTAATACTGTAAAAATTGCCAGTGATACTGTCAAATTTACAAGCGCAATGTAAATTAATAATTACAGTTGTGCTGTAAAACTACTGAAAAATTGCCAGTAATACTGTAAATCTTACAGCAATTTTACACAGTCCACGTACACACTCAAAATAGTCTAAAAACTGTATAACAAATGTACTAAAACCTAATAAATCACACGCACATAATGTTGTCAGATTGGGTGAGTTTCCAATAAGGAATTGGGCTTCATTTGAGAAAGATTCCTTAAGCGGGTGGTCAATATTTGGGATGCTTAATATAAGTTGTTTTGATTTGTTGTTGTTTTTTTGCCAATGTAATTGTAATACATTTAAACAAATGTATAATTAAGAAAGTAGGCCAATCAAATAAAAGTAAGATATGTTCCCAAGATTATTGGTTCAGTTTAATCAGTCAGGGCCGGGTGATATCTTTTGTTGTTAAGATGTGAGTTAATTCTTAATTCTGCTTCTGATCACTTATATATTGGGCTTTTTTTTTGTCTGCACTTGAATTGGCTCGTCTTTGCTGACATTAAATATTCATATGCATATCTGATGCATATGAGTTTCTGAGGGTTTAAGAAGTCTGTATTTTCAGGCTGCTGTTTGTAGTATTTGACACTTTATTTTTTGCTTGTTTGGACTTTTATTTTGTCATATTTGCTCATTCTCTTTCACTATATATACGTATATAGTCATATATGCATTTTCCTGCTGGGACACGATGTATTGTCATCATTATTTGAGCTAAGTACAGCACTCAGAGTACACTCCCTTTTGAAAATAATTTTGTTTATAAATTTCTCAGTGAATATAGCCAATGATTAAAGCCAATCAGTTTTATTAAACAGTTATATCCATTAAAATAAGTGTTTGGTCACCTAACATCTTTAGGAATATCAATATAATACATTTAAATTCAAACAAGTTAATGCAAAAAAAAAAATCTATTAAAACTATTAAATTTCAGCGAAATTTGGTATTTTTTATGTTGCTCTTGATTTATTCATATTTATAAAAATTTGATTTAATATTTTCCCCCAACATATTAATTTGGGTGTACTAATTTTGTACTAATAAGACAGTTTTGTCTTTGGTGCCGACTAATAAACCCAAATATATTATTGTAATCCTACAGAAAATATTAATTGAAAAGAGAGATCTGTGAGGGGTGCACTCATTTATGCTGAGCACTGTACATAAAGAGTTTTAATCAATCTTAGTTGACATGGAAATAAAATTCTATAACATTAATTTGGGTGTGGAATTTTTTTTTTCTTGGAGAGCATTTGGACTGGAAATCATCAACTCAATCTGGCAACACAGCCCACAACAGTTTTTTTATGAGCAACCATCATTAGAAAGTGTAAACGTTCTATAATATCCTTGAAGATATTCGACTTTGTTCCTGGAAGCAACTATAGTAGTTTAAAAAGCCAATTCCTGCAGAATAATAATACAAACAATGCTTTCTGTTTACCAACATGTTGCTGTTTTATATCATTGGTGAGAAACGAAGAACCATTACGCCAGAACATTGACTGAAACCCTAATGATCTAACAGATATCCAGAGCACCACCGTCTCTGACTGCAGGTGGTACGGTTGGCACAAATCTTCTTCTCAACAGGCGCCAATAAATTTTTATTCTTGTTGGATCATTTGCTGAGTGTGGCTCCTCGAACCTGCACTGACTGAATCATCATAATTAAAACTGTTAAAAAGTAAGGAACAGATACAGGATTTAAATGAAGGGCCACTTATAAAGGACAGATTTATGACAGAGATCTTAGCCTCATTAAAAGAGTGGGGGAAATATGAGCAAAAAGGCAGTGTTTTTTACCTGCAGCCTGCCGAAGCAACTCTCCAGAGAGACCCTGCAACAGCTAGAAAATCACAGCACCGTAATGAACCCCACAGGAATACCCCACTCCCGTACAGACAACTAAATAAAGCCTCAGAAAGTTTCCAACAATAAACCCATTCCTTGAATGGACTGAAAAAAACAATCTGTATTTCAGTATTTTCCATGCGTATTATAATACATCAGTTAAGTTGCCTAGAAAAACTTTTTGCAAACAATATCTGTAAATCATGAGTTTGGTTTGAACTTGCTGAATTATGTTGAATTAATATCTGGAATAGCACTCATTCACTCAAACTTCCACCTAATGTAATTTGACATATCATTGAAAGAACTGGTTTAAAATTTACGGTAAAAAAAACGCAGTTGTGGTTGCAAGAATTTCATTCATTTATTAATTTTCCTTCGGCTTAGTCACTTATTTATGAAGGGTCGCCACAGCGGAATGAACCGCCAACTATTCCGGCTTATACGTTAAAAATTAAAATATGTTCAAATCAGTTAAAAATATGGTAGAAACCGTAAAAGAAATTCCAAATGTTTACAGTAAACTACTGTATTTCATTCATTTATAGTGTTATACAATTATATGATCAACGAATGCTCATCACAAAAAGCTTTTCCCACAAGCAAAGATATATGAGCAATATCACACTCGTAGCAGTGTGATATGGCTGTATATAGGCACTGGTGGGAGGCGTGCGTTGGCTCGATGCCGCAGGCCGAGTGTCTTAGTGTCCCACCAGTGACGATATACAGCCATGTCGCACTGCTACTCGTGTGATATTGCATTTATACAACAGTTTGATGGCATAACTGTGTATATAAAAAAGAAAATCAAATACGGAGAGTCTCAAAAACCCTTTTGTGAGAGGAACTACTTCCTTCCGCCATTCATACACATCTGCAGCTGACGTCAGAACAGCAGAAACCGTTGCTACTTCACAAATGTCACTTTAGAGCTGGTATTTGAATGATTCTCTTGTGTAATGTCTAAAATGATGACAAAACAGGTGACTTTGCTCACATTTTAATATTATAAGGCTGATTGGCATGAAATGCCATCAGCCTACAGAGATTTCCCAGTATTTCTCTGTTGCAATCAGGAGATCACAATAATTATCCCCGAAAAAGTCAGAGCACAGCAACTAGATTATTATGGCATAAATACAGCACTACAACATACAAAAGAAAGAGATCGACTTAGAATGTCACTTACCTATTCTGTAATGATTTGTTCAGCTGAACGCTAAAAAAGGCTCCCCTAAGGACTTATTATGCAGTCTCTGTCGCCATCTTGTGGCAGAACGTCAACAGTCTTTTCTGTTCAGTATGGCAGGCTGGCCGCCAACGCGCTGAATCTCCGAAGCTATGAATATTTAAAATAGGCACTATCCTTATAAATAAACTGCATAGTTGCACTCTAAACAACTACATTCTTGACTAAAAAAGCCTCAAAAGTACATTATGTTGTCTAACAGCTGCAATATTTGTCAAACTGTAGTCCTCTGCTTGCCACTCGTGTGGGCGGAGTAATACACAAGGGTGAAGAGGCTGTATGAGTGCTGATATTACTTTAATATCTCACGGCTCTCAGCCAATCAGATTCGAGAACCAGACAGAACTGTTGTATAAACTAATATATAGAAGGAGCACAGTGTCTCTCACACAGCTAATAAACACCATCATGGTAACACACATAACTTTAAAGTAAAGGAATAAACATTATTCATCAACATTGGATGTAACAAAAAAACTCAACTGTATATCACTGATGAGAAGAATACTGTGTCAACAAAAAGCATAAAAAGTGAAGTATCAGGGAATGCTGAGAAAGTAAATTTTACAGTTATTCACCGTAGATATATTAAAAAAAAACGTACTGTTAACCAAGTTATAGATTTTTACTGTAGCATTTATACATTTTGAACAAAATCAGGGCTTAATAAAGTACATTTTTAGTTCATTTCAGCTGTCTGAAACAGTTTGCAAAACAAACATTCTAGATAACGTTGCCTCGGCTTGTACAGTAAATCTAAATCTTCTCTGGTCATATACTGAAAGTGAGGCTGACTCTGTGTTTTAAAGGGCACCTATGATGCGAAATCAACTCTTGGAAGCTGTTTGGAAAGTACTGTGTGTGGGTATAGTGTGTCCACAGTCATATTGGAGCGATATAAATACAACAAGTCTCTTTTTCTAAATTTCCTGACATTAAAATAAGATCCAAATTCCAGCAATTTTGAGGACCACCTCAATGTGATGTAGGAGTGCAGTTTTCACCGTGCACCGAATTGATTGACAGATATTAACATGTCTCCATAGTAACGTGTATAAACAAAAAGGATTTGCAAAGAAACTGGGATTAAAAGAGCTGTTCCAACCCTCTGTGATCAGCTGCACCTCAAGAAAGAGTTAACAAGTTTAAAACAGTGCATGTTTGTAATAAAGAAAAGACAGTAATTGATAACCACTGGAATCACCCCAGCCGCATAGTGTCAGTACAACACACAACCGGTTCGAGGACGTTAAATCTGGTATATTTTGTACAGTAGAATAATGGATATACACTCACCGGCCACATTAGGTACACCTGTCCAACTGCTTGTTAACACAAATTTCTAATCAGCCAATCACATGGCAGCAACTCAATGCATTTAGGCATGTAGACATGGTCAAGACGATCTGCTGCAGTTCAAACCGAGCATCAGAATGGGGAAGAAAGGGGATTTCAGTGACTTTGTACATGGTACCAGACGGGCTGGTCTGAGTATTTCAGAAACTGCTGATCTACTGGGATTTTCACGCACAACCATCTCTAGGGTTTATAGAAAATGGTCAGAAAAAGAGAAAATATCCAGTGAGCGGCAGTTCTGTGGACGCAAATGCCTTGTTGATGCCAGAGGTCAGAGAAGAATGGCCAGACTGGTTCGAGCTCATAGAAAGGCAACAGTAACTCAAATAACCACTCGTTACAACCGAGGTATACAGAAGAGCATCTCTGAACTCACAACACTTCAAACCTTGAGCCGGATGGGCTACAGCAGCAGAAGACCACACCAGGTGTCACTTCTGTCAGCTAAGACGGGAAACTGAGGCTACAATTCGCACAGGCTCACCAAAATTGGACAATAGAAGATTGGAAAAATGTTGCCTGGTCTAATGATTCTCGATTTCTGCTGCGACATTCGGATGGTAGAGTCAGAATTTGGCGTCAACAACATGAAAGCATGTACACATACTTTCCAACAACTGATATTCCAACAGCTTTCATTTATTCCATTTTTTTTTTTTGCTGAATATTATTGAAAACAAACATAACATTGTATACAACATACAGTAAATATAAATATTTTCTCCAGTAAATATTATAACAAATAATATAAGTCTGGTATATCCAGATGCATCAGAATAATGTAGCTACTAGCTAACAATGTTTATATATTATACTATATACTATACTACGCCTGTCTTATCTGCCTCAGAGCTAACTTAGCTGAACTGTCTTCATCACTGCTCAAATCATAACTGGATCAAATGTCCAATCTGCATAATTCTCATGGTCACTAAAACCCATCTCATCCTCACTTTCATCTGCAGGAAAAGCCTGTTCTGTCCTTTTCTTCTTTCACTTACCATAAAACATGGTGGTCCTCACTAATACACTGTTCCCTGTATTTATTTCTAATCAAAAGTATTGCCATTAAAATTTAATTGTTTTATTGTTACAACTTAAAAGATCACAGCTGACCTTGCTAGCTAGCTAACCCATTGCAATATTTTGGCAACACATACATTTGATAGATTTACAAAAAACTAATTTAATAAAAACTTTTTCGAGTTGTGAATATGTCATCATAACTTACTGGAGGTGATGTTTCAGATTTTTTTTGTGGATCTGACATGAGTTGATTCTTTGTTTTTATTGACGTTTATATTTGCATTCAGCAACTACTCACAATAAATGCCAGTCTGTCAGAAATCACACCACAGAAAAACACTGCATGTCATGTGACTTAACCAAAGCACATCATTGGCTTAACTAAGGTCTTCTCTTTCCAACCTAAAAATTAGAACGTTGGTCTTAAAGAAACAGTGGCAGGGAAATAAACATAAATATCATGTGCCATATGGCAACACCATGCGTTAGAGGGCTAACCATTATAATTTGCTTTATGTGTTTAATTAAGTGTTGTGACCTGATAGTGAATTAGTTATGGATAATCCAATGTTAATGTAAAATGTTGTTGGATTAAACCCCCTAGCGTAAGCCGAAATATGTCTCTCTTTCTTTGTATGATCTGATCAATAAAAAAAGCATCTTAGCACCAGGAGTAAACAGCAGGAGTCTTTGAACAAAGCAAAAAGAAATGGCATCACATCTGCATTCGGTACCGCTGCACTTGAAGGTGGAAAATACTGTTTGATGAGCTTCTTTATTTCAGCAATTTCCCCCAAAGTCAAAATGTGTGGAAATAAATGGTGGCAAAAAAATTTTATGCGGCACAGTTTGTACTAATTTTAGCACTTGCGGACGCCTCACACAGATATGCGACTTCCTTCACAGCATTAACATTTTATGTCACATTGACATCTTAGTTAAGATGTCTCGCTTAAGGTACATCACTGTCAAGATGCAGAAAATCTGTTTCTTACATCTCTAACAAACGACAAACCAACAAGAACAGCGTGTAATATCCAACAGGGCTGTAATCAAAGGGCCCAATATGTTATTCATTATTTATCTGAAGACCATTTATGGTGCAAGCTAATCCATACTGTAATCCCGGGTTCTGTTTTTCAATCATTTGCAGGAGAACCCATACTTTATTTATCTCTCCACGTAAGTGCTTGAATTAATTCTCACAGTCAAGTCCGGCTAAAAGTGAAAGTGTGAAATAGTGTGAAACAGAAATCGCCCCAGATGTGAAGTCAGGGCTTTGCTATTTGCATCTAAGTGGCATTTAACATCTAAACATCTTGCGGTAGATGACAGCAAAAAAAACAACAACAAAAAAAACGAATCTGTCTGTGACACTTTGGCAGACAGCTAAACAGTGCTATGTATAGCCCAACACTCAGCATCCAAAATCATTCAGCAACCGCAGGCCAGAACCTCTTTTTTCACATCACATTTTTTGGGTATTCAATTTCATGAAGTATGCAATAGGGCTGTTTATGAATGGTACCACTCTGCAACATTTAAAATACCAAAATGCACAAAATACTTGAGTTATCGATTGTTTATTGATACTGTTTTTCCTCCTTAAAGTGATTTAAAGGGATAGTTCACCCCAAAAAGGAAAATGTACTCGCCCTCAACTGGTTCCAAACCTTTATGAGTTTTCTTTTCTGATGTATACAAAAGAAGATATTTTGAAAAATGTTAGAAACCGGTTAACCATTGACTTCCATAGTAGGAAAAACAAATGCTATAGAAGTAAATGGTTCCAGATTTCTTCATAATATCTTTCTTTGCGTTCAACAGAGGAAAAATAAAAATTGACAAGTAAAGGGTAAGTAAATAATGACAGAATTTTCAGTTTGGAGTGATCTATCTCCTTAAGACATAGCTAACTATGTCTATGCGAATAAAGATAATATGAAATTATTCTGTGTATATTTAAACTTTTTCTTGGAGACAACATCACAACTAACTGGGCCATCTGACCAATCAGAGCAAAATAGGCAGGGCTTAAAGAGGCCAGATCCTTAAACAAACTTTTCAGACACATGATGCTGCAATGTATACAGTACTATATGAGAAAACAAAAGGCTTTTTTTGAACCTTGCATGGATGTAATAAATCCAGGAAACCTTAAAAAACAAATGTAGAAACCTTGAAATATTGGGACAACAATATGGGAAAGTTTAAAGTGGTAGTTCAACCAGAAACAAAAATTTGCTCCCCATTTACTCTGCCTCAAATCATTCCAAACCTTTCCAAGTTTCTTTCTTTTGTCGAATGCAAAAGATATTTTGAAGAATTTTAACCGGTAACCAGTGACATCCATAGTAGGAAAATGGAAGTCAATGGCTACTGCTTTTCAACATTCTTCAAAATATCTTCTTTTGTGTTAAACAACAAAAATAAAGAAAAAAAACTCAAACAGTTTGGATGAACAACCCATTTAAATGGTTATACAGTAAGCTATGTCACAATGTTTTTAACTTCATAAGACATTCTTTGAATCACCAAGCAGATTACCATTCTCTATAATGAACTAACATCCACCCATCCAAATTAAGGTGAGCATTTTAGGCCACACCCACTGTCATTCGATGTCACTCTTTCTCTCTTGCAGTATTTAGTATAAAAACCAGAGACATCTTCTTGGACAGCAGATCAGCATTTGCATAACCAAACAGACACTTATCTGCCTTCTGTCGTTCAGGCAGGGGTCCAGAAAAAACAGTTCTGCCCCAGAGGAATAACGTCATGGCTTCAGCACCAGCTCTGGCCTTTCTTTGCAGATGACACCAGATCATCAGCCAGATGACGTAAAGCGCGAGATTTTCCGTTCTCATGCATATGCTTGCGTTGTATGATATTAGCTAATAAAAGTACAGTTGCCTTTACTACATTGAAAATTACACTTAATTTTCCTGCACAACCTGGCTCCTCTTAAATAAGTACAATATGAATTTGCGGTTTTCTTTTTTGCTGAGTGTTTCTAATATTTTATTTTACAAGTGAAGTCAGAATTATTAGCCCTCCTAAATGTAGCCCCCCTGTACATTTCCTCAATTTCTGTTTAATTGAAAGAAGTTTTTTTTCAACACATTTCTAAACATAATAGTTTTAATAACTAATTTCTAATAACTGATTTCTTTTATATTTGCCATGATGACAGTACATAATAGTTTACTAGATATTTTTCAAAATACTAGTATTCAGATTAGTCACATTTAAAGGCTTAACTACTCTAGGTTAATTAGGCAAGTTATAGTATAATGATGGTTTTTTCTGTAGATAATCGAAAAATATATATATATTGCTAATAATATTGACATTAAAATGGTTTTAAAAAAAAAAGAAATTTAAAAATGTATTCTAGCCGAAATAAAACAAATAAGACTTTTTCCAGAAGAAAGTATATTATAGGAAATACTGTGAAAAATTCCTTGCTCTGATAAACATCATTTGGGAAATCACAGAAGGACTACTAATTTTGACTTAAACTGTATGTATTTAGCTGATGTTTTTTTTCAGATGAAAACTTACAATTAATTCAAAATGCATTGGTTTACGCATTCCCTTGGAATAATTTTTATACTTTAATACGGATGAAGGAACTCGTATACTGAATTAGTAGTATCTTGACTTCATTCTTGTCACTTTTAGGCATCTGCCTGATGGGTTTTTCAGTTCACGCACTCACTAAGAATCAGACCTATAACTTTATAATTCTTGGCACTAGCAATGTTACAGCACTCATTCATTCATTTTCCTTCGGCTTAGTCCCTTTAGTCATCAGGGGTCGCCACAGCAAAATGAATCGCCAACTTATCCAGCATACACAGCGGATGCCTTTCCAGCTGCAACCCAGTACTGGGAAACACCCATACACTGACCTTCTTGCTGTGAGGCGACAGTGCCACTGCGTCGCCCTGTTATAGCACTATTTTTAGTATTTTCAGTAAAACTCTTCAATGTCTTTAAATTCCTCATGGACTGTTTTATGTACTGAAGTAAAGTAAAATTAGGCTACATACTAACACTAGTACACACAACACACACATACACTTAAGTGGTCATCTGGCCCTTGTAATTTATTCATAATCTCTATACTGCTTTCATAGAATTAGAAAAAAATCTATATAAGAGAAATCTTATTTTAAAAAGTCACTGTATTAAATAAAAAAATGGTTGAGAATTACTTTTATTAACACTGGAAATGATAAATAATTTCATTTGAGCAGTACAAATTTTTGATACCTACTCATTTTTTTACATTAAATACTAATATTACTCTAGGTTTCCAAAGAAAGCGCAGTGGGTAGCGCTGTCGCCTCACAGCGGAAAAAGGTCGCTGGTTCGAGCCTCAGCTGGGTCAGTTGGCATTTCTGTGTGGAGTTTGCATGTTCTCCCCGTACTCGTGTGGGTTTGCTCTGGTTTCCCCCACAAGTCCAAATACATGTGCTATAGGTGAATTGGGTAAGCTAAATTGTCCGTAGTTTATGTGTGTAAATGAGAGTGTATGGGTGTTTCCAGTGATGGGTTGCAGCTGGAAGGGCATCCGCTGCGTAAAACATATGCTGGATAAGTTGGCGGTTCATTCCACTGTGGCAACCCCAGATTAATAAAGGGACTAAGCCGGAAAGAAAATGAATGAATATATATATATATATATATATATATATATATATATATATTCA
>CAIGQV010017532.1:3795134-3808314 GCA_903798115.1 Danio jaintianensis
AAAATGAGCTGAAACAACACAATTCCTAATTTTTGGGGGACAACTTAATTGTTTTATGTTCAATCTACTTAAATTTGTAAAAAAAAAAAAAAGATTCAGTTATCTTAATGGGTGTGTTGGGATAACATGACGGAATTTTGTGGAACCCAGCATTTTTTACAGTGTATACATACAACCATTTAGCAACCACTCAAAAAACCAAAGCAGAAAAGAGTACTGAACAGTACTGGAACCATTAGCAACACCATAGCAACCACAAAATCACGTGGCAACAATCAAAGCAACTCCCCAAAGCAACAACATTGCAATGAAACAGAACAACACCACTCTGAATACACTAACAACCACGAAAAACTCTCTAACAACCAGGCTGAACAGTAAAGCAATAACCTAACAACGACCCAAAATAAAATAAACAATAAAAATAAAACAATTGCAATCATTTGGAACACCCTAACAACCACTTACAACACCAAAGCAGTAAGCTAGCAACAACCAAGTACATTCATTTTCCTTCGGCTTTAGTCCCTTTATTCATCAGGAGTCGCCACAGCGGAATGAACCGCCATATACTTATCCAGTATGTGTTTTACACAGCGGATGCTCTTCCTGCTGCAACCCAGTACTGGAAAACATCCATACACACTCATTCACACACATACACTACGGCCAATGTGGGGGAAACCGGAGCACCCGGAGGAAACCCACGCTAACATGAGGAGAACATGCAAACTTCACACAGAAATGCCAACTAACCCAGCTGGAACTCGAACCGGTGACCTTCTTGCTGTGAGGCAACAGTGCTAACCACTGAGCCACCGTGTCTCCTCCAACCAAGTACATAAAGCAGCTAAATCTTCAATATGGTAGGAAATTATATATGAAAGAAAATATTCATTCATTTTCTTTTCGGCTTAGTCGCTTTATTAATCTGGGGTCGCCACAGCGGGATGAACCGCCAACTTATCCAGCATATGTTTTACGCAGCGGATGCCCTTCCAGCTGCAACCCATCACTGGGAAACATCCATACACTCCCATTCACACACATACACTACAGACAATTTAGCTTACCCAATTCACCTATGGTGCATGTCTTTGGACTTGTGGGGGAAACCGGAGCACCCGGAGGAAACGCGGGGAGAACATGCAAACTCCACACAGAAACGCCAACTGACCCAGCCGAGGCTCGAACCAGCTCTTGCTGTGAGGCGAACGTGCTACCCACTGCGCCACCGTGCAGCCCCTAAAAGAAAATATGAAATATGAAGGAAAAAAAAACTGTAACAACCAGCATCATTCGGAACACCCTAACAACCACATACAACACCAAAGCAGTAACCTAGCAACAACCAAGTACATATAGCAGCTAAATCTTCAATATGGTAGGAAATAAAATATGAATGATGTGGATGATGTGACAGGATGATTGACAGGGCGTGTAACTAAGCAACACGACTTCCACATTAATGGATTGTTATATGTCCCAAAGCTTGCATACTCTTCTGTTACACACTCAAACTTTAAAAATACACACTATTAGGATGTAGTCAGTGGTGTAAAGTAACAAATTACAAATACTCAAATTACTGTAATTGAGTAGATTTTCTCAGGAATTGTACTGTAAAATGTGTCATTTTACTTTCACTTGAATAAATTTTTTGTGCTGTATCGGTATACTTTTACTCCACTATTTTCCTTTAACCTGCAGTCACTACTTCATTTTAATTTTTTTGTCTATGGTTGATTGGCTAAAGTAGAACAATCAGTCCTGTGATTCCCGTCCAGTCAAATCTCACATAGACAAATTGCACCATACAGAACAACCTCACGACGAAGAAGACACAAAATGGTTACACGCAATGACCGAGAGACTGTTTAGACACTGCATGTCACCTATGAGAAGTTGACGGATGCCTACTGTATGACTGAAATCACCAAACGGCCTTAAACAAAAACTAAATGCACTACAGAATGTTACGTTTTCACACACATGCACAAATTGCATGTAAACACATTAGCCTTTACAGTGTAATACTTTTAAAAGGGCTACTTTTTACTCATACTTTGAGTAATATTTACAACACTTTTACTCAACTTGAACTATGTTTTTTGGGTAAGTAATGGTACTTTTACTTGAGTATGGTTTTTCATGCAGCACCTAACAACCACATACTGTAACAACACTGTAAAAATTAAGTTAGCAACTGCATAGGCCCTGGCTTGACCCGGTCTATAGCAATCACCCAGAACTGTACAAGTTAGCAACATTCACTCACTTTCTTTCGGCTTAGCCCCTGATTTATCAGGGGTCGCCACAGTGGAATGAACCACCAATTACTCTGGCATATGTTTTATGTGACGGATGCCCTTTCAGTCGCAACCCAACACTGAGAGTACACTAACTTTTGAACCCCCAGTGCTGGAAAACAGCCACACACACTCTCATTCACACATACACACACACACACACTCATACACTACAGCCAATTGAAACTGGTGCACCCAGAGGAAATCTATGCAAACACAGGGAGAACATACAAATGCCACATTAAAATGCCAGGATTCGAACCAGCAATCTTTTTGTTGTGAGGCGAGCCACCTTGCCGCTAAGTAAGCGACAATACAACATTAATCTGGTAATGACAGACCACAAGAACATCACGTCATCAAGCTTCTCACAGGCCAGTACTCAAAAAAAAGTCCAATTATCTAGTTTTCATTAAGGTTGGAGGTGTAAATGGCTGTCTGCAGGCTTTCAGTTCAGCCCAATCAGCATAAATATGGCCCAGCCACTAATGATGCTCTTTATCGCAGTTAATTTACCCCTCCTTTCGCATCCCCACATATGCTCCGTTTCTTTTTCTGTTCCCGTAGATTTCTCCTTCACACCAATGGCTACTCTATTATCTGGGGAAGTGTGAGCTTGTGAAAACACATGCCAGCTGTAGGGATGGCAGCGAAAGGCCCAATTAAGACTCTGCACTCCCAGAGGTCTGTGCTTTCGGTGGTTTTGTATCCTCGCTTGGATCTGGAAGAGCACATTGGAGGCTGAACTGCCAGCCGCAGAGGGAGCCTACAGAGGTGGCGGGGGGTGCGCACCATTCAGAATTTAATTGAGAATATCTTTGAAATATCAGTTCGGCACATGAAGGTAGAAAACTGCATGTGGAATTGGTATTCCATTTGGAACTGAATTAAGTTCTTTTTGTTTACCCAAAAATGAAAATTGTCTGTTTACTCTCTCTCAAGTTGTTCTAAACTTTATGCATAAATATTTGAAAAGTAAAGGGTGAGTAAATGATGACAGAATTTTCACTTATCTGTGAACTTTCCCTTTAAAGATCTCGTTGGAGCCTCAAAAATTAAAATACAATAATGTTTTTAAAAATATTTAGGCCTTGCTTCTATCCTTAAACCTGTTATAAGATTTATTCATTTGTCAGTTTTTAATCATTTAGAATATAATAATCTAAACGTCAGAATAAGTGCATGTCAGTATAAGTGTGTTTTTCCTACATACAGTATTTCAAACATATGCATACATACATACATACATACATACATACATACATACATACATACATACACATTGTATTTCACAGTTTGTTTTAAACAATTACAGCAGACACATAATTATGTAAATGTAAAATCCATTTTGTAAAATAATTGCAAGCAGACACAAATATATATCCCATACTGTATGTGTAATTATAAAAAATAGTATTATAAAATGTTTATTATTAGTAGTAATTATTTTATTATATTATTGTAGATTTATATACTTGCAGAATAAAATAGCTAATAAAATAAAAATTCTTCATTTAATATAGTAATAAAATTATTGATATTTAATATTAATACTATAAGTAATAATAATAATCATCATTGTTATAATTAGCAAAAATATCAGTCTCTAAATAAAATTGTTTTGTTGGGCTAATTATTTATTTCTCCTTTTGCAATTATTTTACTGTTTAATTACACTGTTTACAATTTCCTGTAGAATCTACAGTAACTTGCTGGCAGTAGTTCGGCAGTAACTTACTGTAAATCAAATACGGCAAAAATACTGTATTTACATTTATAGCACCATTTCTCTTGCTGTATATGTATTTACAGCATTGTATATATCTACCGTAAAATATACAGTAATTTGCACACTGTAACTTTAAAATACAGTAACATACTGCATAAATGTCCTACAGTAAAATACAGTTTATATTACAGTTAAATACTGTGTAATTTACAAAAATTGTTAACAGTATAGTTGTAGTGCGGGGCGGCATGGTGGCGCAGTGGGTAGCGCTGTCGCCTCACAGCAAGAAGGTCGTTGGTTTGAGCCCTATTATAACTATTATAATTCCTAAACTCTGATTCTGAGTCCTCCTGTCTTAGATCATATTGGCTCAGAATCTTTCCATAAAAGTCCAAAGAGGAATCATTCAGTCTGTGTTTACAAAGAGCGACCTTATTCCAAAAGCAAACCCATCACACTCTTACACTCGTTTTTGCTCTTTAGCTCCTTTATAAGGTCATAAAAGAAATCCATCATCCCCTCTTTCCCCCACCGAGTTAAGAAATCCGTGATACCCGATTTCTCCAAGTAGAAGACGAGCTATGAATATTTGAGATGCAGGTGATTACCAAAAGCTGCAGGCACTCGGGTGACAGAGAGACAGGAACGAGCTGCTTCAGCACTTCCTGACACATCCTTAACTGCTATCATCTGGAAAAGCAGCACGGCGGTCCCACCTTGGATTGAGCGGCATCAACACCCACGTACTTCGTCTTACAAAGCAGTTTAACTGAGTCAGAACTAAGCCGACGTTTTGAAATGAAAGCACAGAAATATGTTTAGCGTGCTGTATTTCCACTTAGATTCCAATTCATCCGCATGCCAACAACCCAGTCGAAAGGGGATAGGTGAGGAATATGTTTTTTAGTTTGGCGAGTACATCGTAAAAAACATTTATTAAAGATGGATCGCCATGAGAATTCATCAAAGCCATCTGTGTTGCTGACTGCACATTTATTTGCTTTTTTTGTTGTTGGGAAAAAAAACATAGGGCATGGAAATTAGCCAATGATTCAGATAATATATATATAATGTCATGCATGCATTTGCATACTATCTATTGGACCTGTCAGGCTCATTCTGAAAACGTACCACTATATACATTTCTGGAGAGCGCCAAATACGTCCCAGGAGCTACATTTTTTGCAGTTTTTGTTTTCGCAAATCCACCAGAGGCCGCTGTGTATGCTTTTTCAGATCTCAAATTTGTCTCGCGAGTGCCATTAACGCCTGCTGTTTTCGCTTAAATCCACCTGAGGCCACTGTCAACTGATTGACTGACTGACTGACTGACTGACTGACTGACTGACTGACCGATCGACTGACCCACCCTCCTCCTTCCCTAAACCCAACCAATAGTGTTTTCAAAAGCACCGATTGACCAGCGTCCACTTTCCTAAACCCAACCGATGGTTTTCAAAAGCAATTCAGAAAAAGAAAAGCCCTCACCTGATTTTTACCATCCTTTCAGATTTTACCACATTTTCACCCTGTTATTTACTTATTTTTTTAGCCTTCTGTTTTTGTCTTACCTGCTTCTGGAACCGTTCTTCGCCAGACTCGAACCCCGTCGTCGTGGTCAACTCCATTCTGTGTCTCAAGTACATGGCGAGCTACTACTGTAGACAAACTGGCAACAGCAGGAAAGCCGTCCGTACGGAGGTGGGTAAGCCTGGTAAGCATGAAAAGGAACATCATCATACCGCAGCGTAGCGTTCGTTTTAAAGACGAAATCCAGCCATACCTACTTCTGGCTCCATAATTCGCGATCTCCAGAAATGTATATAGGGCTACGTTTTCAGAATGAGCCTGTGTTGCAATGATGCATTAATGTTCCCAAATTAATTTCCATGCCTGATTTCTGTCAAAAAGTAGTAGTGAGTAGAAAATGGCCAAATAAATCCCTCGTACAGACATTAAATTTAGAATTTAAATGGATAGTTAAACCAAAATTAACATTTTCTGTTAATATTACTCATCCTCAGGCCATGAAAGATGCACTTTTTTTTCTTCAATAGCACATTAAAGAGGATCTAAGTTGAAACCGTGGTCCTTGGTGATTCATAAAAGTCAAAAGATTTGTTGAGTCCAAAAAACAAAACATATACAGACAAAATAAAACAGTAAGTTCAATACCAATTCACACTATTAACTACTATCTTATTACCTGCCTATAATTAAGATATTAACTGTTTATTAGTACTTATTAAGCAGGATTTTATTCTACACCCATAATCCTACCCAATACTTAATACCTATTACCTTACTAATTATTAATAGTTATCAGTAGTCAGTATTTGTAAATGTAATGGTATACTGTACATATCTACATATCAATATCTGTATATTATGTTCAAATCTATTTGCATATTCCTGATTATTAATAGCAACCTGTACAGTATGTTCATCTATTAGTAAATTTCTGACTATAGTTAATACAACTTGTATATTAAGTTCATAGTACATCCGTCTGCAAATATTACCCATAGTTTTCTATAATTGCACTTTACAACTTATACCTATATCCTGCACTTGCTGCTATTGCATTCCTGGTTAGACCTAAACTGCATTTCGTTGCCTTGTACTTGTACATGCGTAATGACAATAAAGTTGTATGTAATATAGTATAATATAATTTAATATAATATAATATAATATATTTTTGAATAAAGGTTTGTTTGTTAATAGTGTAAATTGTACAATAAAATATGTACAAATGTATTATGTAAAATATGCTCTTGTGATACATTGAGGTCTTGAGAAGTAAAACTGGTCTGTGTGAAAAAAACAAAACAAATAAAGTCCTGCAGGGAGGTCTTTGGTTTCATTGGAGATAAATTAAATAAGTGTTCTTGAAGGTGGATTCTGTCGTCCTTGGCAGTAAATAAGGATCTGCTAAGAGCAACATTTACAGGCTCTTTAAATCAGCTTTTAGAGTTAAATACTTGACATTAGTGGCTTTGATCCAAACACAAGGTATTAAAAGTTCCTTACAGCTAGAGAAAACATTAACATTCTTTAAAAGCCTTTTACATTTAATTATAGAATGCCACTCCAAAGTCAAGAGAAGGCTTAAAGGGACAGTTCACCAAAAAAAATGAAAAATCGCTCACCCTCAAGTTGATCCAAATTTGCATCGGTTTCTTTCTTCTGCTGAACTTAAAGGAAGATATTTTGAAGAATGTTGGAATACAGACAGACGCTAGGCCCTATTGGCTCCCACAGTATTTATTCAATGCGAACTAATGAATGTTTGGTTAATTATGTTCTTTAAAATAACTTCTGTGGTCAGCAGAAGAAATGAAAAAATAAAGATGAGTAAACGAGGAAAGAGTGTTTATTTAGTGTTTTATTATCTATCCCATTAGGTAAACTAAAGTAAAACAAAAATGTTATAAGTGTAATTGTAATTGTAGTAAATTCATTAGACTTTTATTGGAGGATGGCAATTGTGTTGCTATGCAGTTCTTAATGTATATGCACATTGCTTATAGGGGTTGCTCAGGTTGTCTGAGTGGTTGCTAGGCAATTGCTTACTGACCCAGATGAAAATAAAACCCATTCACAAGTGTGTAAGGTATTTTGACCCCCAAAGTATCTCTATGAAATAATTGTATGGGGATGATGTTTGATGGTTAGCATGCTTGGATGCTATATAAAATATGATGAATTAGTTTTTTTAGCTCACTAGGCCATAATCAAAGTACTAGAGACTTCAATGAGCATCCAATAAATGCAATATTGTAAAATGCAATCTATAAAGAATGAAAATATTGTTTAACTTAATATATTTGACCTTGTAATACTATAATACAGTGAATTATTTCCTGGAGGAAATAATGGTGATCCAATAATACAGCTCATGTATGAAAGTGCATGTACAACTCTTTGAAAATGTTCACACAATCCTTTGATGAATTACTCTAATATAAGCAGAGTGTGAGCCAATCTCTCATGCATTTTAGCACACTCACTTGTGGAGATGCTCTGGAGGAGCAGAGAAACACTTAGCCTTGTGAGGAAATGATGTATGCTGGAAAACACTACCTGAGACCAGAGGGAGTGGCACTCTGGGACTTTCACAGGTTTGCTGGCAGCCATTTAAAATCCCTGGAGAAACTGTTCATTTCCCTTTTATCCAAGAGGTGAGAACAGTGTGCACAGCCTCGGCACCAAGAGTCCTATCATAATGAAGAAAAAAAGAAAGAGAGGAACATTGAGTTACATGAGACATAATGAAACTGTATTTGGTCTGAAGAGGTTTACCGAGTATGCTTGCGTTTGGTATATATATATACAGTAGGAAGGCATTGCTGAAAGTCCGATAGCAATGAACTACAAACCTTGAAAAGGGACATTTACATTTAGATAATTATTTTCTTATTCATTCATTCATTCATTCATTTTCCTTCAGCTTTTAGTCCATTATTTATCAGGGGTCGTCACAGCAGAATGAACTGCCAACTATTCCGGCATATGTTTTACGCAGCGGATGCCCTTTCAGCTGCAACCCAGTACTGGGAAACACCCATACACTCTTGCATTCACACACACACTCATACACGACAGCCAATTTTGTTCATCCAATTCACTTATAGCGCATGTCTTTGGACTATGGGGGAAACCAGAGCACCCGGAGGAAACCCACACCAACACGGGGAGAACATGCAAACTCCACACAGAAATACCAACTGGCCCAGCCGGGACTCGAACCAGCGACCTTCTTGCTGTGAAGCGACAGTACTAACCACTGAGCCACCGTGCCACCCCTATTTTCTTATTCATTATTTTTATTTTGTCAAATAATGTTGTAATGTGTACATACAAAAGAGACCACTAGGAATTTCATTCATTCATTCATTCATTTTCTTTTTCGGCTTAGTCCCTTTATTAATCCGGGGTCGCCACAGCGGAATGAACTGCCAACTTATCCAGCATATGTTTTACGCAGCGGATGCCCTTCCAGCTGCAACCCATCACTGGGAAACATCCATACACACTCATTCACACACATACACTACGGACAATTTTAGCCTACCCAATTCACCTATACCACATGTTTTTGGACTTGTGGGGGAAACCGGAGCACCCGGAGGAAACCCACGCGAACACGGGGAGAACATGCAAACTCCACACAGAAACGCCAACTGACCCAGCCGAGGCTCGAACCAGCGACCTTCTTGCTGTGAGGCGAACGTGCTACCCACTGCGCCACCGTGACGCCCCACTAGGAATTTATTACAACCATTTATTTGACATCGTTTAAGTTTTACTGTCTATGTAATTAGCAGATGGTCCCTAAAGCATATAGGCAAATGTCCAGTGAACCTCAAACCTATACCTAACATTACTGATAACTAATAAATATTTGATGGTTTCCATCATAACCATCAAACTGCTAACAGGAATGAAAAGCAGAAAAACTTCATTGTTGTATTATACGTTACGCTGCATCATCAAATGTAGGTGCATTTGGGTACTGTCTTTTTTTTTGTACACTCTTAAACAATGCTGGGTTGTTGTAACCTAGCCATTGGGTTAAAAAATAAATTATTATTTGAGCAAAATCAACCAAACATTATGTTTGTTCATATTTGGCCCAATGTTGGGTTACAACAACCAAGCATTAGAGTGTATATTCAACAGTTCAAGAGCTTTTATTTAGTCAGTTGCACCAAACCATGACATTGAATGTCTCATAAATCTCCTTTCTTCTCCATTTAGCAGATCATCTTGAGCATGTACTGTATATGCGTGCCTAAACTGTGCTCAACTCCTATTCTTTGCAGGTAGTGTTCACTGGCTTCAATAAAGCTCTTTAGCTGCTATAGGCTGGTTTTGGTCTTTCACTTTACACTGGCCTGGTTTCCAGTTCTGCTCTGTTAGATAAGTCAGCCATACACTCAGTGCTGCATCGTTCATAACGCAGTTCTGTTTAGATCAAAGGTGAAAAGTTAGCTCACACACTTAGGAACGGCACCATCCATCATCTGGTTCTCTTTCGCTTACTGCCACTATCATTCTACATTTTGCAAAGACGCAGAACAAGCTTTGGTTAGAAAACAGTTCAGCTGTTACCAAAAGCTAAACCTTTTCTTCTCTTCAAAAAGATTCCCATCTGTTCATTCGTTAAAACCCTTAAACCCAGCAACGCAGCATCCCAGATATCTCCAGTGCACATATAATTGCACAATTCATCACTGTGATTACAGTCAACATGGCTTAAAAAATGTTATCTTTACTTTCCTACACATTTCTGGTCTTATTGCAAATGATTCATGGCGCATGCATGTCCGCTTTCATCAAATGCACTGCTTGTAATCTTTCATCAATATGTAATTACTCGTTCCACCTGAAATTACTTGCTTGGTTGATGTCACCATGTCCTCTTACAGCATTTTCTCCCTGAAAATGAAAATATAGAGACCACATATTTAAAAAATAAATAAATAAATAAATAAAACATCCAGTCAATTCTCAACTGATAAAGTCAAGTATTTCTTTAAAGAGGTGGTCCATAGTGTATTTTTAAGGCTTAGTTGTGTTTAAAGTTTAAGTGTTTAAAGCTCGTTATTTTTTCATATATCTTATTTTGATTATATACAGCTACTCCGCTAACATGAAAACAACTGTCATATTTGCCCTCTAGAGGCTCTGATTGGTCAGCTAACATAATGTGTTATGATTCGCGGATCGGCTCCACGTCACCAGGAAGCATCACGTGCCTTCAAGCACGCGCTTTTGCGCTGTGTAAACAGAGAAGCTGTTAGCCGCAGCAGTTTGTACTTGAATCTGACAGAAAATGAAGAGTACACAGTTGAACCTCACACCTGCTCTCTAAAATAAAATCTGACTTTCACGTATATAGAGACACTACACATGCTGCTGAAGATTGTGGCTGTTTGACTGATAACTATGAATTTGTATCCAAATTGTTAGCAGTGCCAAACAGCATTTCCCGTTGTTTACATCCTTGTTTACGTCCTCGCTACAACATACTGTTAACGCTAGACACTGAGCATGTAATAGATAAATTTTAACAAATAAAAATACTTACAGGTTGTGGCTCACAATCCACAGCTTCGTCGGTTGGAGGAGTTTTTAGCCGAATCCAGCACTGAACTGGGAGAGATTCTGGAAGCTCTCCTTTGTCAAATGTTAGCTATATATTTTTTATAATTCTCTGGAACATAATTAAAATTGAATTGGGAGCACTTCTCTATTTGTGTCGTGTCCTTTGGAAGCCCAAATACAGAAACAGAATGAGCTCTGTGAAAATAGCAGCGTTTGGACAGCATTTTAGCTTTCACTGCTATAACATTCAGCGCCTCTGGCCACGCCCCTTCACTGCGCAGGGTGTATGTGCATAGTGAATGCGATTAACCAGAAACCCCTGTGATCTCACCAGGCCGGATGTATTTTTTTGTATTCTCCAAACTTTGTTCGCTTTAGGCTTTGCTAAGCTAACTCTGTAAAAGCCAATGTCTCTCTTTGCATTAAACTTTGAGCATATTACATTCAGAGATGTTGTTTATGTTCACACAGCTACAATACACATCAACTAAAGTTTAAAATATGATATTGTAGTGGACCACCCCTTTAACTATAGTATAATTCTCCAAAATTCAGTGGAAACTAATTTACATAAAATAAGAGTATTTACTGCATACCTATTGTTATAAAAAAAAAACACATGCTTTAACAGCCTTGCTAAACCTGAATCTATGATGTACAAACAGACTGTTGTTTTTGCCTCTAAGCCACCCAGCTGCTTTTAAACCATACTTTGCATGCAAATGTGAAAAATCTGACGCATTCATTTACTCTACGAAAAGTTAATGCTATTGAAAGATGACCCCAATTTCTGACTGAAAACTCTGCAATACCTCTGCAATATCAGTGAAAGGTATCTGCCTTCTTTACAGAGTCATTCCTTTTTTCCCAGCACAGGAAAACAAGACAACAACCACGCTATACAAACAGTCACAGCTCAGCAGAGCCAGCATTAAAATAGGTGATTATATGTAGTAAGATCAGCCGAGAGATACCCACGATAGATGCATTACATTAATCTTTCCAAACGAAGATGCTTTTTTCTCACACCATTCAGTCTGAGTAGATAATAAGGATGCATCAAAAAAGCAGGTAGAGCTATATTTGCATCATTTTATCATGGGTGCAGACTTCAAGCAATCTCTGCGGGTCTGTTGCAGAGCATGACCATGTTTTAAATTGCCAGTGTAGAGAGAAACTATACCAACATGCAGAGGCAGGCCATAAAATTTTAATGTTCTACAGACATCTGTAGATACCAAACCTCTGCATTCAAGCTAGTGAGTTAAAGAAAAGACAGTGAATGCCCTGGAGTGATTCTAAAATGCATATGTGTAGAGTTGGTACTTATATCAGGTTTAATTGCAGATCTAAAATGAATAAGACTTCAATGTTTATACAGTGCAATTATGTAATAATTAAATTAATAGTCAATAATGTGCATGCCCATGTTGTCTTTGAACATAAAACACACACACACACACAGTTTTCAGTTTTAAAAAAAAAAACTGTTTTCAGATATAAACTGAAAGCCAATGATATCCGGAATATCCATTCATCAGTCTATCTGCTGTATCTGTCCATCAATTCATCCATCTATCAGAGTCCCTGTATCTGTTCATCAGTTCATCTATATATCCATCCATCCATTCAACATTCTATCTATCCATTGGTCAATCAACCAACCTATCTATACTTTCATGCATCTGTCCATCCATCTGTCCATCCATCCATCCACCTATTTATTCATCCATGCATCCTTCAATATATTGATGTGTCCATGCATTGATCTATCCATCTATTTACCACAACTCCAACTCCACACCTCCATTGGTCAATCTATGTATCCATCTACCCATCCATCCATCCATCCATCCATACCACCATCAGTCCATCCATGTATCCATCCATCCATTTGTCCGTACCTCGACCTGTCCATCCATCCACCTGTCTGTCCCTACCTCCATTGTTGTACATCCATCCATCAAATCCACTATCCACTCATCTATCTATCTATCTATCTATCTATCTATCTATCTATCTATCTATC
>CAIGQV010017532.1:3820889-3841444 GCA_903798115.1 Danio jaintianensis
TCCCAAAAAACCCTCAAGAATTGTGTTGATTCAGCTCATTTTACATAAGTAGTTTGAACAAGTAGCAAATGTTGGGTTCCACACAACTAATTTGTGTTGGGACAACATGAAGGAATTAAATTAAAGTGGATTGAACATAAATCAATTATGTTTTCCCCAAAAAACTCAAGAATTGTGTTGTTTCAGCTCATTTTAAATAAGTAGTTTGAACAAAAAGCAAATGTCATTTTTTCAAGACTTGACTGACTTTAATTTCATTTACAAGAACACTGACAGTTCTTAAAACCACAGAAGAAAGAAATCCCCACAGAATTATTACTACAAAATATAATTGCTCAATATTCAACAATATATTTTTAAACTTCACGGTAAAAATGCTGGGTTCCACACAATTCCTTCATATTGTCCCAATAAAAATCGATTAGGTTAACTTAATTGTTTTTACAACTTTAAGTAGACTGAACATAAAACAATTAAGTTGTCCCCCCCAAAAAACTTGGATTGCATTGTTTCAACTCAATTTTATGAGTGTTCAACTAAAATGCATTTCTCTTATTTTTCCAAACAAATGCACCTCTTTTCTCAAAAACAACAAATCTGTTTCGCATTCTCAGCAGTATTGATCAGTTCTCCTGTCCTGTATAAGATGTTTTGACTTCCCACTCTGCTTTTTCCATTGTCTCTTCTTACAGCGAATAAAAAAAAACATAATAAAAACAAATAGATAGTGAAAGCTGACTTTTGGCATCGTAAAGAAAGACCAATTTCTTCTTCTTTGCATTTTCCCCCGTCAATGGACAGTGTGAGAAAGAGAGAAAAAAGCAGGAGGTTAAAAATGCGGTACAGACGAGCAGCCCACAAGCAGACGTCAACACCACCTCGCCACCTACCAGCTGCTTGTAATGCAGACAGTGTGTGTGGGAGAAGAGGGAAGCGTTCATGCTTGGAAGTCTGTAGTGTACTATTCCTTGCTCTGTTTCTACACAGCCCTGATCTATCCCAGTTCATCTACATGTTGCGCTCGGCTGCTTGCTCACATCTCATGCATGCTCATTACTCAGCATGAAAGAAAAAGTGCAACTCCGCATACTGTAGTTGCTCGTGTGTGGATGCTGGGATGTAGACGCTGGTCCTCAGCATGGGATAGTGGTTTTTGCAGCAAGCTGGTTAATTAGTCGTGCTGTGCGAAACTACATATTTTCAAGATCATAGTAATTGCCGGTATAATTGGTCTTAGAGGGGTAGTTCAGTCAAAAATGAAAATTATTTCACTTTTCAAAGTTGCATTTGAACCACAACAACTTCACAAGGAAAGAGCTTTTTGTTCTACTTGGCCTGACCTGATCAAGTCAAAAACAGCAGCACAAAAATAATAATAAATTTGCAGTTTTCTGTATTTTGTGATTGATTGATTTTTTTCAGTTTATTTATGCTTTTGAGTTGCATTATGGGACTTTGATTTCTCCTCCAAAAATGTTTGATGTTGAAAAGTTAGAAAAAGTGACTTTTATTGACATTCTTAATAGTTAAAGTTAGGGCTGCACAATATATCGTTTCAGCATCGGTATCCTAATGTGCAAATCCACAATAGTCACATCGCAGTTTAAGTTCAGTTTTAGTTCCATTAGGAAATTTGAGTGGAATTATAGTTGACCAGGAACCACCTTTAACATTAAAGAGTGAAAGTTTTTCATTTGCTTGTTTGCTTTGTTTTTAAGGCCCATGTTTTTGAGATATCAAGTGCATTTAAACAATTTGTGTATAAGAAACTGTATATATATACACCAGTGACCTTCTTGCTTCTTGCTGAAAAACAAACTATTCAAAATTCTAACTATTAACTTTAAATCAGTCCAATCAAAGTCCACAGACTGTTTCGTCCTCTAACAAGGCACAATCATTGGGCTCTGAGAAGCACCTCTTTTTCTACGGGCCTCTCGCAGGACTCTCTAACAGGAAGAGAGGGTGGGGATTTTCCCAGGTACAGGAGACGCACGTCGATGTGTGATCTTTAATTAAACGGCACTGCTGGACAGGAAGCTGCAATTATATCTGCCCCTCCGCTGAGAGAGCTGGAGGAGGAGTCCCGCTTCAGCATGAATCATTCACCCGGCCAGGGGACGCATGAATAATTCACAGGCCTTACTGGGATCCATTGGCTGTATAATCACTATCATCCAATCCAAATAACATAATATCTTCAACCATGATTAATACTCACTGGGAAACCAACAGGGTCAGTCTTGAACTTCAAACTTGCAGGAGACATATTGTACTTTTGATGTTTCAAGTGGAGAAAATGGAAGTAAACATGCAGGTGGTGAACCGAAGGGATATTTTTTTTTAGGTAAACAGGTTATTTTCAGTCATGTCACAAAGGTGGACACTTATTTTTGAATCATCAGGTTAGTTTACCCAAAAAAGAACAAATCTGAGAGCTCTCTTACACTCCATAGAGAATATTGATCCCGATATGTTCAAAGCAACCCAGGCTCATTGCAGATATGTACCCAGGTCTACATTTCTGGGGGCAGCGAAATACGGAACCTGAGGTACGTCTGCTCACAGTTTTTGTTTTTGCAAATCCACCAGAGGCCGCTGTGAAGGTTTTTTTTGATGATCTGAAATTTCTCTCGCGTGTCTTCTCGCATAAATGTATGCGGTGAGCTACTGGGCAAACTGGTAACACCTGAAAAGCCGTCCATACGGAAGTAAGCGGTCAGCTGGTAGCGTGAAAAGCCGTCGATGGCGTCATACCGTCCCATAGCATTCATTTTAAACACGAAATACACTCAGACGTACATCTGGCAACAGAATTTGCGCTCTCCAGAAATGTAGACAGGGGTACATAAACACAATGAGCCTGTATTGGTTCAAAGTGCTGAAAAGGAACCAAAAACCATTGTAAAAACAATCCATGTGGTTTCAGTGGTTCAATTGTAAACATACGAAGCTCCAAGAACACACTTACATGGCAAAAAAAAAAAAAAAACCTATGAAAATGTCTTTGTTTGCCAATGTCTTGTTCTTCCATGTCAGGTCAGGGTTCAAGTTTACTAAGGTCAGTACAATGTATTTTGTGTAAGGTGTAGGGTCATTTTTCTTGTTTATTACTTTATACAGGGTTTATTACTTATCTGATGTGCAAGGCAGGTGAACAAAGTTGTTTTTACAGGGTATTTTGGTGTGCAAATGTGTTCTTGGAGCTTCGTATATTTACAGTTGAACATCTTTGTACATCTCAGGACCTTCGCTGTCTATGGAAGATGAGGGAGCTCTCAGATTTCATCTAAAATATCTGAAGTTGTATTTCCAAAGATGAACAAAGTTCTCAGGGGACTGTAAAGACATAAGGCTGAGAAATTAATAACATCTTTTTCATTTTTGAATGAACTAACCCTTTAAAAATAAAGCCTATTTATTAGTGTCATGGAACCTTTTCATTCCACAGAAGGTTTCTTTACAGTGCAAAAGGGTTCTTTTGGTCAAAATGTTTCCACTAATACATTCTTTAGAGAGGGCGGCAGTGGTTAACTGTCGCCTCACAGCAAGAAGGTCTCTGGTTCAAGTCCCGGCTGGGCAAGTTGGCATTTCTGTGTGGAGTTTGCATGTTCTCCCCGTGTTGGCGTGGGTTTCCTCCGGGTGCTCAGGTTTCCCCCACAGTCCAAAGATATGCGCTATAGGTGAATTTAATAAACTAAATTGGCCATAGTGTATGAGTGTGTGTGTGTGTGTGTGTGAATGAGAGTTCATGGGTGTTTTCCCAGTACTGGGTTGCGGCTAGAAGGGCATCTGCTGCGTAAAACATATGCTGGAATAGTTGGCAGTTCATTCCGCTGTGGTGACCCCTGATAAATAAGGGACTAAGGAAAATGAATGAATGAAGGAATTCTTAAGAGAATCAATAAATGTTTTTTAATTGTATCACTTTTGGCACAATTTTTGCCTTTGTTTTTAAAAAAATAAGTTCATAAACAACCACAAGTAAAGCACTAGACTGTGTTCTGACTATACACAGTATGTTTTAATAACCTCCAATGGTAAATCTCTTCACCTGCCATCTGATTGAAAACTGTGGCTGAGATACCGTGTTAAAACTTTCTTAATGTAAATCCTTACTGAACATGTTTCTGCTGATCTCGTACATCTGCAATATCAAAGCAGACCTGCAGCCACATATATGCGTTTTGCATATTCATGCTGTTTGGACTCAGCTGGATCCTGTTCTGAGATTTCTCACTTTCTCGAGTTCACAGACTAGACTCACTGTTTGCCAGTGCCTATTATATCGCTCTGACCGCACCATTCAGACACACATAAGTAACGGCACAGAGACAAAAACCCGAGAGCATCACGCCTCCTTATAGTGCCTCCATCTACCCTTTATGTGTTTGTTCTATTCCTGAAAAAAAAACAAATGTAAGCTCCATGACCCAACAAATCTTATGTAATATAAACATTTCAAGGGGAAAAAATGCTACACTTTTGCCTGGAGTTCAGATTGTTCAAGTATACACACAGCAATCTCTCTTCATGCTCAACGTAATCCATTATTCACTACATCTTCACCCTTTAAAGAAGCACAACCATTTCATCTGGTTTGGAGGTGTTTCGTAAACACTGTTGCAGTTTTGTTTTGTAAAACAGTTGGGAATAAATCTAAATTTAAGGTGAGGCACCACAGGGAAGAAAAACACCTGTAAAATTATAGATTTTGGGGCTTTTTTGAAGTTTTTTTTCAGACTAATTTAAAGAAAACACTGTTTCAAAACCTTTTTTGTGACACTGTTCAAAACAAGAATTTTTCTTGAGACAAAAACTTCACTTCAGCTGCTCTCACATACTCCAAAACTATATTATAGTTTATTCATAAATATATTCTGAAGGATTTTTACAAAGGGATATGTTCATCACTGTTCTTATCTCAGAGTATAAACTATTTTATTCCACCAAAACAAACATACAAACAAACAAACAAAAAAACATGATTTTCTTTTTTTTTTCCAATGATAAAAAGAGATAATCAAAATCCTCTGTTAAAAACCTGACACCAATATGTATAAAACAATAATTAAATAAGTATTTTGAATGGGCGTCACGGTGGCACAGTGGTTAGCACGATCGCCTCACAGCAAGAAGGTCACTGGTTCGAGCCCCGGCTGGGCCAGTTGGCATTTGTGAGGAGTTTGCATGTTCTCCCTGTGTTCGCGTGGGTTTCCTCCGGGTGCTCCGGTTTCCCCCACAGTCCAAAGACATGCGCTATAGGTGAATTGGGTAAAACTAAATTGGTCGTAGTGTATGTGTGTAAAAGAGTGTGTATGGGTGTTTCCCAGTGTTGGGTTGCGGCTGGAAGGGCATCCGCTGTGTAAAACATATGCTGGATAAGTTGGCGGTTCATTTCTGCTGTGGCGACCCCAGATTAATAAAGGGACTAAGCCGAAGAGAAAATGAATGAATGAATGAAGTATTTTGAACCAGACTTTAGGGTGGCACGGTGGCTCAGTGGTTAGCACTGCAAGAATGTCGCTGGTTCGAGTCTAGGCTGGTTCAGTTGGCAATTCTGTGTGGAGTTTGCATGTTCTCCCCGTGTTCCCGTGGGTTTCCTCCGGGTGCTCCGGTTTCCCCCACAGTCCAAAGACATGCAGTACAGGTGAATTGGGTAAACTAAATTGGTCGTAGTGTATGTGTGTGAATGCGAGAGTGTATGGGTGTTTCCCAGTACTGGGTTGCGGCTGAAAGGGCATCCGCTGCGTAAAACATATGCCAGAATAGTTGCCGGTTCATTCCGCTGTGGCAACCCCTGATAAATAAGGGACTAAGCCGAAGGAAATATATGAGCTAGACTTTATCCCAACGTAAATTTTTTGTGATGAGAATGTATGCAAATTAGTGCATATTTCATTAAATAGTGCCTTATTTCCAAATTTAAATATAGCCTTTTAGAAAACTAAACAAGTAGTAGAAATAAAATTCAGTTTCTAATGTAATCGGTCAACTGGAGAAGTATTGTAATAACTAGTCATTTTTTACCCTGTTCACCTGCAGAGTCTTGTGAAATAGAAGTCAGTCAGATATGAATGTGTGGAGCAAGTGCAGACCTGTTAATCTATAAACCGAAATTCTGGCTTCGCCTCTGGCAACCTACACATCCTCATTGTCAAAAAATCTGTTCCTAGGCAACAGGATCACGACAATAAGGCCATGCTAGGGTAGAAACAAACGTAGCGGAGGCTGGATCGCTGAGACACATTTACGTAATCACAAATGCTGCTACTGTACTGATCCTCAGTGCATCATCTCACAGAAACACTGTGAAAAGCGCAGCTGCAGTTCCTTCTGTCCACGGCCATGTTCAAAGCAGGCAACAGATCTCACATGGAACCTTTGGAATTTTCAATTGTCCCTGAACATGAAACCAGACAGATTTTGTAGCTCTCAAAATAGATGTTGTTGTGATTCGTACGTCAGCTGCTATTTATGGTAATCAACAAGAGAGATATGATCATCTTTGCATACTTCAGCTAGGGTTATTACCGTTAACGAAACTAAAACCATTAAAAAGCTGAAATTAAATTAAGTACTAAAACAAGTGTAAAAACACAATAGAACATTTTACTCAAAACACATATCTAAGGGCAAATCCATGAGGACCAATAATAACTGTGGTCTATGTGAATATTTAAACTTAAAACCAAAGAAATGGTCGGCACAGACAGCGTCATATATAAATACAAATATATAAATATAAAATAAATATATATATAAAGGGGAAACCTGGAGTTACATTGTGTTGTTTAAGTGTTCCCTTTATTTTTTGACCAGTTAAAATTATGGGTTGGTTTTAACATAACTTTGGGTTAAATGTGGATAAACCCAACCATTGCATTGCACAACAACCCAGCATGTTTTAGATTAGACTCTCCTGCAATTACAAAAAGGAAAAATGGAGTAAAAAATATAAAATAAAAATATATATTTTAAAAAATTATAATAAATGTCACTCAAATATAGTATATATAATAAGTATATATACTTTTTTAGTAATATTTAGTAATATAAGCAGTTCGACATTATCTTTTATAATTATTGCTTAGTTTTTTTAAATAAATGGTCGGCGTAGACAGCGACAGCGTAGACAGTGGCATTTTACTGACAGTGCACTTTACTGTGGCATTTCAAAATCTCACATTTCTCGCCTTCAGTTGGTCCAAAATGCTGCTGCTAGATTTATTTGTAATAGCAGGAAATATGACCACATTACCCCTCTTCTGAGGGGCATCCATTAGCTGCCCATACAATTCAGAATTGATTTTAAAGTGCTTTTACTGGTATATAAATCCCTTCATAATCTAGCCCTTACCTATCTCTCAGAGCTATTGTACTTTTACACTCCCGTAAGATCTCTTAGATCAAGTGATCAAAATCTTCTTTTAGCTCCTCAGTCCAGACTGAAATGTAGAGGGGACAGAGCTTTCTCTGTGGTGGGTCCTCGGTTATGGAACACTTTGCTCCTTGAGATTAGAATGGCTCCAGCTCTATTTTTAAATCACTCCTAAAAACGTACCTATTTAGCTTGGCTTTTTAATATTATTTTAATAGTCCTTTCTACTGCTACATTTTTAAATTTTTTTAGTCGTTTCTCTTATTTTTTTAAGTCTTTTATATTTTATATTCTGTCTTTTTATTTTACTTTGTCTTATGTACAGCACTGGTCAGTCTTGTTACTGTTTTTAAATGTGCTCTATAAATAAATGAACTTGAACTTGACAGCATCATATATAAACACCCATTCTGAGTTTGAAAAAATTCTGGGTTGTTTTAACCCAACTTTGGGTTTAATATAGACAAACCCAACCATTGGGTTTAAAAGTGTACTTCAAATTTCATTGAAAAATTAAAAACATTGGATTTGTACATAATTGACCCAATGTTCGGTTAAAACAACCCAGCTTTTTTTAGACTGGACTCTCCTGCAATAACAAAAAAGAGAAATGGGACAAATACCTTTTCAAAAATAATAATAAATAACTTGTACTTGCAGATACAAGTATGTTTTAGTAATATTCCTCAGTGTTACATATACCAGCTAATCAGTTCAACATTATCTTTTATAATTATTGCTCTGATTTGTTTTTTTTGTAAGTCTGCACTTTTTTTCCACCATATTGAAGCATCAAAGGTCACAGAATCTTGAGTTAAACATGGACAAACCCAACCATTGGGTTAAAGAGTGTACTTCAAATGTAATCGAAAAAATAAAAACATTAGATTTGTCCCTAATTGACTCAATATTGGGTTAAAACAACCCAGCATTTTTTAGACTGGACTTCCCTGCAATAACAAAAAAGGAAAAAATGGGAGAAATAAATATTTAAAAAATAATCATAAATAATGCAAATACAAGTATACATACTTTTTTAGTAATATTCCTCAGTGTTACATATACCATCAAAGCAGTTCGACATTATCTTTTATAATTACCGCAATTATAAGTCTGCACTATTCTTCCACCACATTGAAGCATCAAAGGTCACAGAATCCCTCATGACCATGCAGAGAGGTCAATGGGTTTTCTTAAAATAACAAAGAATTTGACATTTGTATGATAAGATAAGGTTATATTTAAAGATGTAAAACTAGCCTAAACAGCAGCAATTTGTCAAAAAAAAGTACTGATCACAAACCATAAATCAAGTCTTTTAAGATCAAATGATTCAAGCCATTATGATTACTGTTTGTCAGCAGCCTTGTCTACTCTTTTTTCACCTAAGGAGTGTTAAGAGAATCATCTGAGACAAAGTTGATGCGTAAATGATGCGTATCTGAGAACTCCATTAAATCTGCTGAGCTTTGAGCCTCTGAGTAATGAAAATCTTCCTCTGGGAATAACAACGCCATTCTTCTGCAACTGTAGTACCGTGCAGACGGTGTTTAGAGTTATGTTTATGTTAGCAGTAATGTCTTTTATATAAAAAAACACACATGACCTGGGATAACAGACTGATTATCCTCCCATTCTCAACAGTGTCAGAGCAGAGAGATGGGGTAAACAGCAGCGCTTGAAATCCTGTCAGAGCTCAGAATCACTCCATTAGCTCACCTCTCCACAAGAGGGTGAGACTTTTGTGGTCGACCTACATTTCTCATGCCTAGAGGACAGCTTCCATCCAAAATCCAATTACAAGCAAACACGCCGATCATTGACACAGGATACTGTATTGCAAACATGAATTGCATGGATCTTAGTTTATAATGGATGTCATAAGCGGACTTTATCAGTTTACCTCAGGGTTTTGAGGGAACTGGTCATGAACTGTAGCAAAGACACTTTAAGGTAATTCAGTTCACTCTGCAAGTTTTTAAGATGTTAGATTCAGTCTGTTAGTTTTAAGGATATCTATTAGCTAGTGTGCTTCAAATTTGCGGTTAGAAAATACAAAACTGATATAAACATCTAAAGCTTGCAGTTTGTCACTTCCGCCTAAATGGATAAATGATTTTTTTTCACGTTCCCTTATACTTCAATTGATTTCTCTTTAATTCTTGACCAATCAAATGCTCTCTAGTATCTGACATGCCCCGCCCCCTTCAAGATGCTTTTCATTTGCTTTTCATTAGATGCGCTTGAGTTCAACCACTCTTATTGGTGTCAACCCGATTTTCATATACAACCAAAATTCAAAGTTAGTCTGATGTTGGAGTTCAACATCAATTTTACATCTGTGTGATGTCCAGTGCCTGCTGGGTACCCTCAATATTGTGAACTTGTGTGTTTGTGTCGCGCACTTCATGTCTGTCATAAAACTTATTTAAGGCATTTAAACTGCTGATGGAATAACTGAGATACAAGTTGTAAAGGCTCCGCCCTTTTCTAAAATGGGGGAGAGGAGAATCAACTCATTTGCATTTAAAGAAACACATACTTTTCTGCTTTTCTTTTTTGCTTTCAGCCAAAACGAAGCATTTAAATGAGGGTAAAATAATTAACACAGCAGAAATGCTTATTTGCTCTATTTATGTAACATTCCAGAACACCAGCGGGTGTTTTCTTGTATTAATTTCAGCTGGAAACGCTTAATGTACAGACTCCAGACTTTGTTTGCCTGATAATTTCAGCATCACACCATGTCCTAACCAGACACGGAACACAGAAGCAATTCAGTCTAAAACAATTCCTCCACATTTAATGTGAGTTTTTGTACTAACTGGATTCAACAAGCAACAGGACATTTTGTCAGACAATTACTCTCTATTTCCATCATAGTGGGAAGCCCCGCCCACAATGATGTCACTTTCCCAAAATACTGTACCACACAGAAGTATCCACCTTGTTGTGCAAAGCAGAAGTAATTTATTTTTGTTATGAAATTGTAAGAATGGCACAATCTAAAATTTAAAATAACTGTATACTGGGTGGGTGAAAAGTAATTAGATAAAAATGTGATTAAAGGAATAGTTCACCCAAAACTGGCATAATTTACTCACCTCCTACTTGTTCCAGACCTGTTTGGAAGATATTCTGAAAAACGTTGGAAAAAACAGCCCTTGACTTCTATAGTATTTTTGTTCCTAATATGGATCCCAATGGCTGCTTGCTTACTTGTTTTGTGTTCAACAGAAGAAAGAAATGGATTAAACTTAAGAACCACAGTGTTAGTAAATGATTTACACTTTTGGGTGAACTATCCCTTTAATAGCCATAGAACTTGCAGTATCACAAGAGTCATAATAAAAACTATATGATTGGTCTACATTAGAAATACAGACATTATCACCAATTATTTACCAATCAATTGGACAATATCTACCAATTTTTACCAATCAATTAGTTAGTTTTCACCCTTCATATAAAATCAGTGCATATATAATATAAAAATATATGAATATTAAGAGTATATTGAGGTGGAGAGATTCTGTCCGCTTGTTAAGTGTGACGTCACGCAAAGCCGCTTCCGGGCCTAAGCGCTTTATCAAACTGTATGGGAGGCTCAAAAAATGGTAATAATAAACGTTTACAAAGCGATGTAATACTTTCGAAAAACACGATCACATATATATATATATATATACCATGCCTAATATCAGATGGCCAGAAAGTGATACATTTTTTATAAATTGTTAAAATATTAGTGTTTGTGATGCAGCAAGTACAGAGACTGTTGTGTGCACCATGATTTTATATACAATTCACTTTAATGTGTGATATGACTAAAAAGTGGTCACAAACGAATATTTTCAGTAAACAGTATTTCATACGTCACGACTTCTTTATCCTTAACAAGGATAATATGCAAAACTAAAGTACGTTTTGTGTTGTTTCTGTCAATACAACTTAATGGTCGAAAATATCAAATTGCAGTTTTTAACACAATTGTTTTAATATATATATATATAAATCCAGCCTGATCTCATGAGAAAACATAAGTATTTTACGTTTTGTCAGTTTAGTGGCTAATTTAGTGGCTAATACAATTTTAAAAAGGAGGTGTGGCACCAAACCCCACCCCTAAACCCAGCCGTCATTGGGTGATGAGCAAATCGTACGAATTAGATCGTACGAATTCATACAAATTAGCCACTAAATCAAAAAGTTACGAATTGCCATGAGATTGCATTGTATAAATCATATACAGTACAACGGATTAACAACTTCAGAACACAAAGTCGTCAAATGGTTATTAGTCAGCGTTAACCATTTGTTATACCTATATGGAAAAAAAAAAACTAAACGATGCAATCAGATGTTCAAAATTAAGAATATTAAGTCATAATTAATTATGATTAGTTTTTAGTTTTATTTCCTGCATATATTTGTATACCGAGCTGCTATTGGTCCAGCCTTTTTTGTATCCATTTAACTGTTTAAGTTTCAGTGCATAGCCACAGCATTATGTTCATGCTAAAAACAGATCAACTGAAAGCTAACCTTAAATTTCTGCTGGAAATACAAATCTTAGTAACATAAATTAAGTTTGTTTTGTAGTGTCAGAAAAATTGCATATCACAATTTGTGCACAAATTGTTTTCTCAGAAGTAAACAGAAGAAGAACAACAAAACTTCCTCTAAAGTGCTCTGGGCTCTCGCTGTGGCGAGTGGGGTCAAGGCACGGTGTCAAGAGAGAGAGATGCATTTCGGTGTTTACAGTGTTTCATGAAGCTCTGGCGTGTAATTATTACCTTGGGCGATCAGAGTTACGCATTACAGTTGTGAATTTCTGATAGCTTCCAGGTGCCACGGTTGTTTTGGTGACCTTTTGTGTTTGACTTCATTTTGTCTTTTTTTTTTGTTGGCTTTCACTCTGTGTCATCAAACAAAAACTTTTACCTCAGAAAACTTTTACCTCAGCTGAAGTCAGACACAGTGTGGAACTCAATACTGGAGTGAACATTCAGCTCTGAGAAGCGGACTGCATAGCTCGAAAAATAATGATCACCATTTCGCTTTTAATAGTTCTTTGACAATCTCTAGACGGCCGAGAAGACTCCATCATTGATTTAAACAACGCACTCTGCCTCTGGATGGGTGTGGGTAACTGGAGCTAAGTATAAAATGGCTGTCTGCACTGGAGACTAATGGCTTCACACGCCTAAAATATTGGGCCATGTTTCAAATGGAGAGTAATTTTTGATGTTATTCTGTGTAATTGGGAGAGGTGGTGGCTGGAGTCAGCACTAATACATTTGTTCCATCGATACAAGCATTATGTTGCAGAAGAGAGCTGTGCTTTTACAGAAGAATCTGTAGATTCGATCAATATACCAACCCAATCTCACGGCAATTCGTAACTTTTTGATTTAGTGGCTAATTCGTGTTTATTTGTATACATTTTAGCACGATGGGCGATACCAAATTTCTTTCCGATCCGATACCAAGTATTTCAAGACAAGTATCATTGATATCGATACCAATAATTCTATTAAATATTTTATGTTTATAATTTTTTTTTTTTTTTTATCACCTTCAGTATTATTATTAAATAAAATACAATAGAGTCGGTTAGTGTGTCGACTTACGGCAACCCGAGTTCGATTTCGGTCTCGAGGTCCTATGCCGATCCTTCCCCTCTCTCTGCTCCCTACACTTTCTTGTCAATACTCTCTACTGTCCTGTCCATTAAAGGTGAAAACCCCGAAAAAAAAAAAAAAATGCAATAGGCATAATTCCTTTTTACATTCACTGTAAAAAATGCTGGGTTCCACACAATTCTTTCATGTTGTCCCAACACAAATCGATTAAGTTAGCATACTTAATTTAATCCAGTTGTGTTAGGACACCATGAAAGTATTGTGTGGAACCCAGCATTTTATAACAGTATACAATGACAGTACACTGCAAAAATGCTGGCTTCCACACAATTGATTTGTGTTGGGACAACATGAAGGAATTAAGTTAACTCAATCATTTTTAACAAATTTAAATAGATTGAACATGAAACAGTTAAGTTGTCGTAAAAAAAACCCTCAAGAATTGTTTTTCCAACTGATTTTACATAAGTAGTTTGAACAAGCTGTAAATGTCTTTTTTTGTGTGTATTTTTAAGCACAAATTAGTAAAATACAAACAAATAAACTTGCTACAGCTTGATAACAAAGAGTACTGTAAATTAATTAATGTTAGCAATGTCTGCGTTCATAATATTATACAATTCAATATCAATATGCAATTAGTGTTAAAGTAAATCTGTGGTAAATGTTTCTGATTTTTGGATTGGAAAGCTTCAAACAGACTCAAAGCGGCTCATTGATTCTCCCATTGTTGAGAATGTAAGCACTGTTTCATCAGGCTTTCTGCTTTTTTTTTTTTTTTTTTCAAATCACTGAGACGTTTGTTTGTATCATGAAAATTTATAATGTGATAATTACTGTTATCGTTTCATTGCCCAGCCCAACTTTAGTTAGACTATTAAATCCCGCAGAGCTGCTTTACAGCTGTAATTGAATTTGCTTTATAATTAATGACTTTTACAAAATTAATCTGTTTATGAATGTTCAAATGCTTTGAAACAGTCCACCCCCTGAAACAATGTACGCTTTAAAGTTTATGAATGTTTAAATAAGGCACAAAGATGTATTTTTGAAATTGCTGCATACAGTCGTACCCTAAAGGTAATTTTTTTTACAGTTTTTTTTTTATGAGAGAGAGAGAAAAAGAAAGAGGGAGGATCTCATTTTCAGATATAAAGTTTTGGAGGTCAAACTGGGTCTTGAGGGATTTTGAGGTTAAAAACTACTAATTTGGTTTCATATGGTTGCATCATTTATCCTAATATAGCAGATCAAGTATATCAGCAGAGGATATTTTAACCCTTTTAGTTAGTAGGCAAAGTTGTAACGTGCAACTGAATGATTTATCATATAGGTTACCGTAAATTCTCGGTTTTAAGGCTGTACTTAACTGATTCGATGAGAAGAAAGGTCGCCACAGCGGAATGAACCACCACCTATTCCAGTATATGTTTTACGCAGCGGATATGTTTTACTTCCAGCCACAACCCAGTACTGGGAAACACCCATACACTCTCACATTCACACACACACACACACACACACACACACACACTCATACACTACAGCTGATTTTGTTTTACACAATTCACCTACACCGCATGTCTTTGCACTGTGGGGGAAACCGGAGCACTCGGAGAGAACAGGGAGAACATGCAAACTCCACACAGAAATGCCAACTGGCCCAGCCGGGACTCGAACCAGCAGCCTTCTTGCTGTGAGGCAACAGTGCTAACCACTAAGCCACCGTGCTGCCCCACAGAGAAATATAAAATGTATAATTTAAAGGTGATTGCATTTATACTGTAGAAGCAAACAAAACATTTAAAAGTTTATTGCAGAGCATTGGGAGATCAACTTGATTGCCATTCGCAGTGCCTCATGGGAATGCCTGGGTAAATATCTCTTTTGGTGCTCTTTGCTTATTGTGACTTTCTGATTGGTGTAGCTTTCTGTACAGCATCAAAGATAATTTTTCTGCGCAAACTCAACTATTAAATGCATTAGTTTTAATTAAATAAATTAATGTGGTGATTGGTTCAACAAAACCATTTACAACTGACAAATAACCTCAGAGCTCACAGCATGTGTCTTTAAAGGAACACTACTGATACTTTTTTTGGAAATAGGTTCATTTTACCACTCCCCTAGAGTTAAAAAGTTGAGTTTTACCATTTTTGAATCTATTCAGCTGATCTCTGGGTCTGGCAGAAACACTTTTAGCTTAGCATAAATCATTAAATCAGATTAGACCATTAGCATCTTGTTTAAAAAACAAATTCTAAAAAGAGTTTTGATGATTTTCCTATTATACTATGCAGCGCTGTTACCTAGTTGGGGACTATTTTCAGGTGCTGCATAATATTATTGTGCCTACTGCAGCCTTGGTATGACAGCAAAATTCTTTGATTATTACGGCAGAATAAGAGTAGTTCCTAGACCTAGAAAATAGCAACTTTTAATTTTCTGTTGGCCTTAGTATGTAACTACAGAAGAGTTAAGCTTTAAATAGGAAAATTATTGAAACTATTTTTTTTTTAAACAAAATGCTAATGGTCTAATCAAATTCAATGATTTATGCTAAGCTATAAGCTAAAAATGCTTTCACCAGAGATCGGCTGAATGAATTAAAATAAATATGGTAAACTCAACTGTTTAACGGGGAACTTATATAAGTTTATACAATAAATGTTTCTTTTTTCCTCCATAAACAAAACTGCATGCTGACATTCATATACAGCTGAAGTCAGAATTATTAGCCCTCCTGAATTATTAGCCCTCCTGAATTATTAGCCCCCCTGAAATTTCTGTTTAACGGAAAGAAGATTTTTTTTCAACACATTTCTAAACATAATAGTTTTAATAGCTAATTTCTAATGACCGATTAATTTTATCTTTGCCATGTTGACAGTATATAATATTTTACTAGTTATTTTTCAAGATACTCTAGTGTTCAATTTAAAGGCTTAACTAGGTTAACTAGGCGAGTTAGGGTAATTAGGCAAGTCATTGTAAAATGATGGTTTGTTCTGTAGACAATCGAAAAAGAAATATATTGCCTAAGGGGACTAATAATATTAACCTTAAAATGCTTTAAAAAAATATAAAAAACTGCTTATATTCTAGCCGAAATAAAACAAGTACGACTTTCTCCAGAAGAAAAAATATTATAGGAAATACTGTGAAAAATTCCTTGCTCTGTTAAACATCATTTGGGAAATATCTGAAAAAAATTTGGGCTAATAATTTTGACTTCAACTGTACATATCAATCCCCATACAGTACAATTTCACTGACCATGTCCCTACAGTCAGAACCACTCCTGTAAGCCTGAGAGCAGTGTTTACAGTATTCTGGAGGTGTACGATCAAATATAAAGAGACAGAAATGCCAGAGAGAAAAATACAGTGTGGTGGTGTCTATATAGGAGACATGATGGGCTCCAGCAGCTCTCCATGTGAATGTCACACTGAATTTTCTTATGAGTCCATAGTTTCCTCATGGATTTCGACACCATTCCGCATAAATTCTGATTCCTATCAACTGCTGCAGGAGTTCAGCTTCCGTTCATAATAAAATGTGAATTTAAAAAAGGTGTCCTGTATATATAGTGCTCATGAACTTTGTAAGGAACGGGGTCAGATGTCTTCTGCTGTTTGGTCGTATTTGTGTATAGCAAGGAAGCATCATATTGTGTTGTATGAATCTACATACTGTGTTGGCACTACGAGTGCCTGTGGGCTCTTTCTATCCGATTATGCGGATTACACAGGTAACGCACACATGAGTGTTGACATCTGCTGGAGGTGTATTGCTTCAGTGGCACAGCATGATCACTGCGCTTCAAACATCTGCCATGACAAAAAGCACCATTCAATGCAAAACACAAATAAAATGCATCAGATATAGAAGTCCTAACAATAAACCTTTGTGTGCAGTTGTTCTATTAAAAACTGAATAAAAAATGAATGCAGTCATAACTACTATGTATTTCACTTTCTGTTCAGTAAAAATTTGAACAAAAATATAGAATAAAAACTGAATTATTAAAAAAAAAAAAGCTTCCCCCACAGTCCAAAGACATGAGCTATAGGTGAATTGAATAAACTAAATTGGCCGTAGTGTATGTGTGTGAATGTGAGAGTTTATGGGTGTTTCCCAGTACTGTGTTTCAGTTGGAAGGGCATCCGCTGTGTAAAACATATGCTGGATAAGTTGGCGGTTCATTCCGCTGTGGCGACCTCTGATGAATAAAGAGACCAAGCCGAAGGAAAATGAATGAAATTGTGTGGAATAAACACTATATTTTGTCAAATCTTACATAAAAATAGCTTGTAACAAACTATATTATAAATTAATTCCAGGCTCAGTATTGTAGATATTGTTATAAAGTAGATAATTAACAACAATAATTTATATATTCATATTAATTAGTATATCTTATGAACCTTTAATTAGTATCAGGCATAATAATAAAATCAAAATATGTATATTGTATTTTATTGTTATTTATACAGCGGGGAAATTAAGCATTGAACACGTCATGCTTTTTTCCTGGGAATAATATTTCTAAAAGAGCTGTTGACATTTAATTGAACCAGAATTTGGTAAAAACCCAAACAATACAAACATTAAAAAAAAAAAATTAAAAAAAATTATAAAAAAAAAAAAAAAAATGAGTTCTGTGTAATAACAATGAAATGACACAAGGAGAAAGTACTGAACTATTCATTCATTCATTTTCTTTTTCGGCTTAGTTCCTTTATTAATCTGGGGTCGCCACAGCGGAATGAACCGCCAACTTATCCAGCACATGTTTTACGCAGCAGATGCCCTTCCTGCTGCAACCCATCACTGGGAAACATCCATACACACTCATTCCCAAACATACACTACAGACAATTTAGCCTACCCAATTCACCTATAGCACATGTCTTTGGACTTGTGGGGGAAACCGGAGCACCCACGCGAACACGGGGAGAACATGCAAACTCCACACAGAAATACCAACTGACCCAGTCGAGGTTCGAACCAGCGACCTTCTTGCTGTGAGGCGATCGTGCTACCCACTGCGCCACCGTGATGCCCAGCAATGATTATTCTAAACTATATTATAAATAAATTCCAGGCTCAATATTATAAAGTATATAAATAACACCAATAATTCATTATTAATATTTATCAGTATTACTTATTAAGCTTTAATTAGTATCAGACATAATAATAAAAATTTAATATGTATATTGTTTTGTTTTAAAAATAAAATGTATATCAATGCAATGGATAATCTTTCAAATATTGTAATTACATATTATATATATAAAACATATAACAAATAACAATGTAAAGAGTCAAATTAATTTAAACTATCTATTATCCAAGAGTAGTTTGATTAAAAAAAATATTTATTGAAAATTGTATGTAAATATAATGTACATTTTAAAATAACAGACATAATAATATATAATAGTAAGTCTATAAGTAATGATTATTCTAAAATTACATAAGGGGTTGCTCAGATCAACAACACACATTACATAAACAATGTAACAGTAGCTTGCAAATAAATCTGAAGCTGATGATTTATCACTTATTGTGAAAAATGCATGTACCTCTGCCTTTTAATATCAAAGAAGTCAAAAGCCTTCATGTCCAGACTTTATGATGATTTATTCATTCTTTCAACAAAAAATGCCTGTACAAACACAACACATCACAGCAACAGCAATAAATTCCATGAAAGCTTTCCTTGCTAAAAAGCGCTACCCAAAAATGCATATTCATAGACTGACTTTGTCAATAGACAGATTCCTTTCAGCAAGTGCCACATACCCACCAGCCAGACTCTGAACTGGCAGCATAACAAACCAAATAAATCACAAGCAATGAGGAAGTAGGGGGGTTTGACCAAAGGCACTTTGTAATGACTTCAAGCTAAAGCGAGAACATCTGAAGACTGTTAGTGACATACTTCTTCACATTTCTATACTGTACGTGGAGGGTGACAGACACTAGAGGGGGATTCTCAGAAGGGCGAAGGAATATTCAAGCCCGGATGAGATCTGGCATCTTAATCTCATGTGACAGCTAGAGACACTGCGACAGGCAAGATTTATACTTCACATCAGTTCATTTTCAGTCATGAAATCGGTATCTTGAACGATAATTTTCCCCCAAAAAAACTTTGCAGTCTTGTTAATGACCTACATTTTTGGAGCAAGAAAATAATTGGGATAGTAAATGGTAAATCATCAATCTGAATGATGAATCCAATCCAAGTGTACTCATAGTGAGTGATGACAAATGACCTTATTGTCTGATTGTGGTTGCTTCTCTCCATTATAGTATTACTGGAAATTAGCGCTATATTATCATAACATCAGATACAAAATTCTATTGGATAGGCTTGGAAATTATTTTGGTATTTATGGGATTACATTTGTATGTATCTGACCTTTATTAATGTGTAGCAATAAATGAAGAAGTATCATCAGATCACAAGTTTATTTAGGAGTACCACAAGGCTCAGTACTAGGACTTTTGCTTTTTTCATTGTAAAAAACTTATTTTATTCAGATAACTCAGAATGCATATTTAAAATTGAATATATACTTATCTACTGCTAAATACAAAAACCAGTGTACCGCCAACCTGATTTCACCAAGTAGGACATGTTCCAGGGGTCTATTCTTCGTACCTCGCTTAAATGATCTAAGATGATTTGACAGATCCTGGATCTTTTAATCTTCATAACTGATCTCTGGCTAATTTGGTTCTTCAAACAAGTTCACGAATCAGATTAAAATGTCTGGATGAACTGATCTATCGATCCTCAAAATCATGATCCGCAATCCAACGATTGGCTGACGGCACAGCAGCGTAATGACAGCATCTGATTAATATTCAATTATCCAAGTGCGCAAAATGACATAAAATTTATAGTAAACGGTTTGTTAAATATGATGCGCAATAACTTACCACCTCTGTTGTGGGCTACAGGCTTTACACTTTCATGTGTCAAGAGTATTTAGCAATTTATTTATTTTTACATTTAGAGTGGATTTTCTTTATTATAGTAGCCAAGGCCTATTCAAGTTTCTTAACCGGCGTAAGGAATAACTGGCTGTATAAATTCATTTTGCATCAAAAAAAGCATTTTGATATCGGTAAAGGTGTCTGAAGCTTTTGCGAAGCATTAAATCACCGGCATATTAGCTGTCAAAACACGTGCATGACTGCATAAATTATTATTCCTTTTTAAAAGAAACAGTCAAATAAAGTGCATATCTATTATTATACACAAATTGTACTAATACTGGGTCGGTACCTTAAAATAGTACGCGTTTTTGTCTAAAAAGTCCATAGTAATAAATGTTCTCTTTGAACCCCTTGGGGAGAACATCCAGCCGATTCGAAAGTTATCAGTCGATTGAATGGGCATTATCAGTGGTTTATCAGCTGATAGATATGGGCCAGTAGGGGCCTACTGCGCCTACTGGTAGGCTCAGAAGGCTGTTATCAACCATGCACATGGTTAATCTGCTGTTCTC
>CAIGQV010017532.1:3841454-3856583 GCA_903798115.1 Danio jaintianensis
ACAGTAATGTAAAATTCCCCATTAATTGTATTTTATTAACGTCTACCCCTACCCCTACCCTAAACCCAACCATCACAGTAATGTAAAAACAGATCTAGATCTGAAGTCTTCTCTATTAGTATAGCTGATTAACCATGTGGATGATTACAGCCTTCTGAACCTACTAGTAGGCGCAGAAGGCCCCTACTGGCCCATATCTATCAGCTGATATCTATCTAGCTGATATCTAGCGCTGATAACGCCCATTCAATCGAATGATAACATTCGAATCGGGTGGAACATCCCCGTGACAGTTTTTGTACTTTTATTTTGAAGTGCAGATTGCATAAGTTATATTATTTATATACATATTATTATACATATTATTATACATATATATTATATATATATTTATTTAATTTATTTCTATTTTTTCTATTTTACTATTTTCCCAAGTGTATATAACTACTACTGTAAGAAAAAAAATCAGCATTTGGTACATACTTTCAGTATTACCTTTGCTTGAAAAGACCCAATCTAATTCTGTTTGTATGAAATAAGCCTGCTCCCGAGCAGGTTTGAGCTACCAGAACTGTTGCTGTGACAACAACTCTCGGATGAGTTTTGAAGAACGAAACAATCCTGGATCATGTCAAATCATCAATAACCAAATCCAGCTAATTGAGTAATCCACGTACGAAGAACAGACCCCTGGATTAACATCTATGTTGATCCTGGAACAACATTCCAATCAGACAATCAGAATTAAGGGATATGTTTACAGTTTATGTTTAGGCTCACGGTTAGGTTTATGCACTTCTACATGATTGTTATCCAACTATTCCCCTCTGATTTTGGGAATAATTTACAGTTATGGTTGGGTTTAGGGGTAGGGAATAGTTATGGATTACATTTTTCAAACAAAAATGATGTTCCAGGATCAACATAGATGTTAATCCAGGATCGCATCGTTCTTGGCAAAACCATGGCGTGCCCTGTTTACATGTAACTGGTATTGTGTTCTCTCAACTTTGCTTGTATTTTGTAAGCTGAGACACATTTATATTTAGAGTTTAGGTATATATTTTCAGCTCATACTTTTGACATTTTTCTCTTTTAGGCCAAAAAACAAAACAAGAATGCCATTTTATGTTTGTCAAAAATTGCATCTCTTTTTATGTCATGTTTTGGAAAATTATGTACTTCAGTTTGAGAGCAGTCCCTCAAGTCCCTCTCATTTTAACATCTATCGCCTCACAATTGGCAAAGCTGGAGTTAATAAAAACAACAACATCATTTACTGATGACTTTAGCACTGCTTTTAACATTCTTGCTTCTATTTTAAAACTGGCACAGGAAAACAAAACACTCCTATTTCAAATAGCAATTGAAGCCTGTAGGATCTGCCCCAGAGATGAACCCTGAATTCAGGCCCAAACTCAACACTTCTACAACAATGTTCTCTCGTAATTAATTTCATAACAACACTGACATGAAGAGAATATGTGTTAAAGAGGATGCCTTACTAATATGTGTGATTAATAGTGTTGATTTAATGAGTTGCAATAAAAAAATTCAATAAAAAAAAAAAATCGCTCACAAAATTCAAAGGGGAGCATTCTGCAGTTCACATAGGTGTTTGGAGTTTCATTCAACAACAGTATAAAAAGGAAAGCACATCCAGAACTTGCATTAAATGTTTCCTGAGGTGAAATGTTTATGAAATGTTATGTTTTTCCAGCACTACACAACATGTTTAATGTTCATAGCCATTTTTATGAGCAAAAGATCTACATTTTCCATCATAGCAACCGTTAAAAAATAAATAAAATTGGGACTATGGGCTCTATTTTAACGATCTAGGCGCAAAGTCTAAAGCGCATGGGGCAAAAGCATTAAGGGCGTGTCCAAATCCACTTTTGCTATTTTAAGGACGGAAATACGCTCTGCGCCTCGGTGCATGGTCTAACAGGGTTGAGCTTATTCTCTTAATGAGTTATGGGTGTGTTTTGAGAATGAACCAATCAGAGTCTCATCTCCCATTCCCTTTAAGAGTCAGTTGCGTTGGGCCATGGCGCATTTGCTATTTACATGGCAGACTTTGTAAGTGGAAAAACTGAACGCTTCACTAGCAGAAAACAGTTAAACAGAGCATCTGCAGCGAGAGGATAAAGAATGAGCCTCCTCCAATCGGCCTTTACTTTCACTTTCTCTTTCTCTCTTTTGTGGATAAGGAAACGGTGTTGTACGCACAGACATCCATTAGCCTACATATTTAATTTTGTTTGTTAAGCGCAAAGATTTGTTTCAAAACTATTTCTAAATTAAGTTCTAATTTCCAGCAAATGAATAAATGAACAATAATTACGAAGTGTGGTCAAAAAACTAGGTTATATCCAAATACACATGCTATGCCCCATATGGTCCAAAACCTGACAGGTGGACAAATCTAAGCTTGTTTTTAATAAAACAAATATAAATATGCATATAATAAATAATACTACTAATAATAATAACATTATACAAAAGCAAGTTGTCGTGAATAAACTAAAAAAGCCCCCCAAGATGAAGAAGTTATGGAGGCAGTGTTTTTTATATTTATGTAGTAAGTAATAATTTTTGTAATATTTTAATTCTTTAATTCTTTTTCATTTGTAAAGATATTTGTGTATTGCTGTACATCCTGTGTGTATTAAGCAATGTGTAAGCAAGGAGCACAACTAACGCGCTCTGCGCTGGACTTTAGACCTGCTTTCAGCTGGTCTATTGCACAGTCTATTTTAGTTCCTCAAAATAGCAACGCGCCAACAATGCGCCTAAACACACCTCTTTTCTAGACCAAAACACCCATCAGTCCACAAAGTGGCGCAAATGGATTTGCTATTTAAACAACGTGGCGGAAAACGGGAAAATTAAGGTTGCGTTGGTCTGAAAATAGCAACACGTCAGGGCAAACACGTCTTGCGCCTTATTGCGCCGGGTGTATGATAGGGCTTATATGTAGACAAACAGTCCCAGATTGCAATAGTTGATAATAGCATTCAGGATTATTATAGCAAACATTTAATGTCAAGGAATTTTCTTTTCCTTGTACATATACGTATATACATTTCAGGAGGGTCTTTGAAAACATGCTGCAGCTTAAACAGCGTAAAATGACATGGAGCATTTAAACTGATGAGGAGCAAGCTCATTGACTGCCTAGGTGACAGGAACCAATCTCCTGCGCCATGTAGTTAATGACACAGGAGCAGATTAGGTGACCTGTCAGCCTGTGCGCGCATAGAGTTTCATGCCAGAAATTTCATTTAACCTAAAGGGAAAAATCACTTTTATAAGGGGTTTAAACACAGTTGTGTGGCAACAGTGTGTGAATATAGCCAGCCACCAGGGGTATCCACTACGTAAAACTTATGCCAGAATAGTTGGTGGTTCATTCCGCTGTGGCGACCCCTGAAATAGAGACTAAGCTGAAGTAAAATGAATGAATGAATGAATGAATAATCACACTTCATAAAAAGTCTGCAGAAACACTTTGATTGACATACAACCTTTGTACATGTCATCAGAGGGGGAAAGCCCCGCCCATTAGTGAAGATCTCTCCCTCATTAGCATAAACAGTCCTGAGTTAGTTTTGAGTTTTGAATCTGCCACTATGCTGACACATAGGCGTTTATAGCTCCACCCCCTTTTGAAAAGAGCGCAATCTCATTTGAATTTAAAGCGACAGTCACCAAAACTGCACAATTTGTATCAAAGCCTAAGAAGATACTTCACATACACACTCTAGGGACATCAGAGGCTTATTTTACATCTTGTTAAAAGGGGCTTAGTAGGTCCCCTTAAAAACTAAAATAAAAAGTATAATAAGAAACAAAATAGGAAATAATATCGACATATGAAAATATGTTAAAAACTGTCATTTTAATTACATTACATCTACAATTACAAATAAAAAATGTAATCTAATTCAAACTATGAATAGAAACTTCATTTACTGATCCCAAATGAACACAAACAAAGCATTCAAAACTGACATGCAAATTAAATTGTTTGGGTGTTTTCTCCTCTACCTAATTTGCATAGTTCCCTTACTGAATTGTATGTAAAAATACCAGACAATACAAACAATTATCAGCACTATAATTCATTTCAAATAAATTCTCCACTTTACGTCTTATACATTGCAGTATTTCGCACTTGTAAACACATTGTCAGCAAGACGTAGAGAGATTATGAGCTACATTAAGTTATCGTTCAGCAAACCTGCAGGGATTTGGGTTCAAGACTCTGATATGAATGCAAGTGGTTTTTCAGAATGTATCATTATATGCATGACTCAACAGACTTCTAATGAGCGACCAGAGTAACTAGCGGTACACAAAGAAAGAGCCGTACTCACACTCGCAGTCCTTCATCTCTTTGGCATTATTGTTAAATGAACAGAGGAGGATGGTAATGTCAGAGGCACAGGATGGCATATGAAAACGCAGCACTTGTATTTGCATGACATACGGCTAATCAGAACACCATGGCATTTTGCTGCTGTCTGCATTTGTTTTTGGTTTTTTTGCAGTTTGCTGGAGGGCTGGTAAGCTGCTCACGTGCTAGAATTAGATTATCCGAGATCTTGTTAGGCTTGTGCAAAAGTGCATCTTTTTGAAATCAACTGGCTGAATGGTTAGAATGCAACATCTTAAAGACCCAGCTTGAGCTGATGAATTGACCTTACTCTGGTGCATTTCATCACACATTCTTGCGTTCAGAATTGAAATAATTGGACTGTGCACATTTAAGAGCAGCAGAAGGATTTTGACTGATTTCTATAGGTTTATATGGCCACAATGTATAATATATGCCATGTGCATGCCATGCCAGAAGTTGATATCAAGTATATAAACAAATATTTAAAGGTGCTGTATGTTTTTGACTCTTCTAAAGCATAAAAATACCATAATACGTTTGCAGATATTTAAGAAACATGCTAAGTGAAGACTCTTGTTTATCTGAAAAACAATGCTGAAGTCAGTTATTCTGCTTTGAAAATGTGAGTTACGTGCCAGAATGGCTGTCTTTGTTTTGGTTATTTTAACCTGCCCACTGCCACTTTAGCAAATTATATTTCAGCACCTCGGGTTGCCTTCATGGAAAACCGTGTAGTTGATTCATTCATTCAAAAAGGCTCTCAAAGCATGCACCTGCAACCAAAAATGCAACCTCCGGTGGACAGTAACAGCCCCGAAATGAGATGCAGATTCAGAGTTCCACATGAGGTTATTAATTAGTAAATAATATAAATATTACAAACGTAAATGTTAAGTGAGCAGGTTACATTGGAACTCCGTGTCCTAACAACACCCTACGTGACGAGATTTGCAGTGATAAGCAATTTGACTGTTTGCACCAAACGAAACACGACAGAAATTTAAATACAGCCATTCAGAAGCACAGAATAACATTACTGCACTGTGCTCCAGCGAAATGGTAAGGTTTACAATCTAATTAATACATATTAAACCTTTAACATTATTATATGTACAGTTGCAATCAGAATTATTAAACCCCCTGAATTATTAGCCCCCCGTTTATTTTTTTTCCCCAATTTCTGTTTAATGGAGAGAAGATTTTTTCAACACATTTCTAAACATAATAGTTTTAATAACTCATTTCTAATAACTGATTTATTTTATCTTTGTCATGATGACAGTAAATAATATGTTACTAAATATTTTTCAAGACACTAATATTTAGCTTAAAGTGACATTTAAAGGCTTAACTAGGTTAATTAGGTTATAGGCAGGATATGGTAATTAGGCAAGTTATTGTATAATGATGGTTTGTTCTGTAGACTATCGAAAAAAATATATAGCTTAAAGGGCCTAATCATTTTGACCTTAAAAATGTTTTTTAAAAATTAAAAACTGCTTTTATTCTAGCCGAAATAAAACAAATAAGACTTTCTCCAGAAGAAAATATATTATCAGACATACTGTGAAAATTTCCTTGCTCTGTTAAACATCATTTGGGAAATATTTAAAAAAAGAAAAAAAAATTTGAGGGGGTTTAATAATTCTGATTGCAACTGTATATGCTGAATGATTGATATTTGTTGACTTGCACTTGCAGTTCTGAAGTTCAATTTCAAACGGTTTATTTTATTTTCAAGATCTGAGATAGAGATAGAAAGTTTTATTTAGATAGAGATAGAGAACTATCTGCTGCTGCTTTCAGTAGTATGACAATAAATGTCATGCAAAATGGCATTCAAACTCACATTATTAGCATTTAACACTGAATAAAGCACAAGGTGTTCCTGAGGTGATCATTGTTCACCTGTGAGAATAGAAGCCGTTTCTAAAATAGAAATTTCAGGTGTTGGTTAGGACAAAAACTCCTTTTAGTATGGAAAATATTTCTTCTATCGCGTGCCGTTGCTTTTACTAAAGCGGTTCAAATCAGCCTTAAATCAGCCTTTAGGCTCGATAGCCAGGCACACTCACGTCAATCTGGCAACCTGCGCTTGCCTGGATTCGTCAGAGGAGGAGCCTAGTGAAAATGTGTTTTGATCCAGGAGTGCAATACCTAATTCAACAACTGGGTGTCACACTTACATACTGCACCTTTAAGGCCTTATAGTCTATGGTTGTTGTTAACTCATATACTGAACAAATTATAATGTAATGCAATGCAATAAAATATTTTTAAAAACTCACATTGTCAGGCCACCAAAAAGCTGTTGTAATGTAAATAAACGGGCAGAATGCAAATGTCATTTTAACTCAACACGCACTCTCAAAATGCAACAATACAATACATAAAAAACAGCATGTCACAATGCAATGGGATATATTTAAGAACAGAACTTTAGCACTGCATTTACATTACTTAATGAATCACTCCTAAAAACAACCGAAACCATAACAACCATGTCTAAAGCATTACTTTGTTGTTGAGGCGTTTCATTGTTGCACATTTATTTCATAACACTTATTTTGCATGCAAAAGCTCAAGGACTTTTATGCAACAACAACAAACTATTTTCATCAACAAACTGTATCTGATTTTTTTCCTTCAACATGCCATTGCAGCTGAATTTAACTTTTTATAGTCAGACAAAGTGTTTATGCAAATAAATCACCAGTAATTATTTCAAATCCACTGCTCATACTTACATAAATTTGTGCTGTTTATCTTCCAAAGTAATGTCCTTTCCTGGATGATGATGTCATTAGGGTCTTTAATTAAAAGGATACTGCAAAAAAAATAAAGATGCATCTTGAGGACATTTTATGAATTGATTAGAAATTAAAACAATAACAATGAGAAGTACAGAATGTATTTTATTTTTAAATATTTTGATTAGCGACGACACGGTGACTCAGTGGTTAGCACTGTCGCCTCACAGCAAGAAGGTCGCTGGTTCGAGTCCCGGCCGGGTCAGTGGGCATTTCTGTGTGGAGTTTGCATGTTCTCCCCGTGTTGGCGTGGGTTTCCTCCGAGTGCTCCGGTTTCCCCCACAAGTCCAAAGACATGCGCTATAGGTGAATTAAATAAACTAAATTGGCCGTAGTGTATGCGTGTGTGCATGAGTGTGTATGGATGTTTCCTAGTACTGGGTTGCAGCTGGAAGGGCATCCGCTGTGTAAAACATATGCTGGATAAGTTGGCGGTTCATTCCGCTGTGGCAACCCCTGATGCATAAAGGGACTAAGCCGAATGAAAATGAATGATATTTTGATTAGAAAAAAAGGAAACAAAAAGCACCAAAAATTATATTTAAAAATAAAAATTAAAAATAAATAATAATAATAATAATAGAGATAATTCTTTTCAGCATTTTGACTGTTAAACATTATACCTTAATTATCATGTATTGTAAACTACAAAAGTATGATTAAGTACATCACTGTCATGAATATGTACTCTAAAAATGTACAATGTAAATGTGTGATTGTCATGGTGTGCATGAAAGATGACCAATACATTGTTTCACTTTCACATTTTCGTTTTCAATTTCACTTTCATACATTCTCGAAAATGTCAGTTTACCATTTTTTTCAATATATTGTATATGTACTGTATAAGCAATAAATATTACACTGTATGCATGAAAATAGTCAGAACAGCCAAGGCACAGTTCTACAGAGTCAAGCTGAATAGAGAACCTGCAGTGATCTTCAACATGCTAGTCAATAACAACTATTTATTTACAAAGTGCTGTGTCTCTATAGCTGCTCCCCATCAATGCTGGACAGCTTCGGGCATTCAAATGTAAAATGTGTTGGTTTATCTGTAGATTGCATGCTCAAGCTTGAATAATGAACAAATCTGCAACAAGACATATTGAAAGTTGATGCATCACCAATGGCAGTCTAAACACTTAATGATGACGAGGGTACCTAATGATGCCTCATATGCCTGTTCATTGTATTATTTTATTCATCAAAATAAAGAATAAAGATTGCAGCTTAATATGATCAAAGAAGAGCGTAAAACTGTTAAAGGGATAGTTCAAAATGACAATTCTGTCATCACATACTCACCCTCCACTTCTTCCAAACATGTTATAATTCCTTTCTTATGTTGAACAAAAAGAAAGAAATACAGAAGAATGTTTGTTCAGTATGAAGAATGGAAAAAAAAAACAGCCATTGACTTCCATATATTTTTGTTCGTACTATGAATGAAAGAAATTCATAAAGGTTTTGAATCACTTGAGTGTGAATAAATTATGAGGAGCTTTTCAATTTTGGTTGAACTATCCCTTTAAAGCTCTTTCACACCAATGACAAACATTATAAACTACAGTTTACATATAAATGATAACTATATAAAGGTAACTATAATAATATTAGCATCCATATCGATGGACAAAAAAATCCAGTTTATAAGTCCTGTCATCTACCTCTTACACAAAGGAATGCAATATGTACTGTTTACTGTAATATCATAGTTGTTGTAAAGGAGCTAACATTATCGAGTATGTCCCTCACTTTGCAAAAAAACATATGCTGGATAAGTTGGCGGTTCATTCCGCTGTGGCGACCCCAGATTAATAAAGGGACTAAGCCGAAAAGAAAATGAATGAATGAATAAATAAATAAATAAATATATATTATAGTTACCATTCTTGTTGCAAACATCCCTTTGTATTATTAATACACACTTTGTATATTATCTTTAAAGGCACAGTATGTCATTTTCACCACTAGAGGGCGTGCATTCACAACAAACAAAAGCGTAGTTTGATGATGCTGTGACTGAGTGTGGAATCATGGGAGTTGTGGCCCTCATTACATCCTACAAGACCCCTGCAGAAATTATGTGGATGGATGAGCTAAAGTGTTCATCAACACTTAGTATCATGGCAGTTTGAAAGAGTAAGACTGAAAGCCATTGAATTGAAATGAGAGATTTTATATACAGTTCACCACTTTCAGTTCTTCCTCTTGTGATCACGTGGGGAAAAAGTAGCGCTGTTTCATCATACTAAATAAATGTTAAGGTTCTGTAACAATGCTGCTCGGTGCTTTCTAATAAAACACACAACATATTACAGTGTCTTTGCTGTTTCCCTTCTTTCTATAAAACCAAACCGGAAACACAGGGGTGTGTGACGTCATCAGCATGTCAACACATATGTCACTAGTTAAAACTGCTTATTCCTATGGATTTGAACATTCTTCTAAACATCTGTGATAATGCAAGTACATAAGTCAGCAAAAAAATTATAATCAAATACCCTGTTCTAGTGGTTTTTAAATATTTATTAAAAAAAATAAAAAAATCTTGACAGGCCTGTATCTCCAGACCTACAGACAGGCCAGTATCCAAATTTAGTCTGCTGCTCTATAGTGTGCAAGGGTGTTGACAGAACGAAGCAACGCCATCAAGCTAGCATCACTAAGTGTTCCTAATATCTCGTTTTCCTCCACTGCTCATAAGAGACCTCTTCAATTGAAAAATATTCTCCACAGCATCTAATATGTAATTGAATTTTGGAGGTGAACGATAAACTACGTGAGATTATTTTTTTCGAAGGTGCACTGCTTGTTCTTTTTACGTTCCTAAAAATAGAAATCTAGCAATAAAAACAAAACCCACTGACGTCATTATTAAACTCAGGCATTAAAGTATTTGTGCTCGTGACAGGTTTATATAATGTAATTCTTGACTGGTACTGAAGCAATCGTACCCATGCAAGTTTTCAAGCTTCAGTTTGATGCCCACAATAGTCCTTATCTCCCTCTGCAAACCCACAGGGGTCAGTGCGTGCATATATGTGTGTGCGTGTGTGTGTGTGTGTGAGGGGTACTTGACAGGTGGCAGCACAGCCAGCTCCCCGTATTAAATATGGATGTGAATGTGAAGAGTGAACTTGTTGGTGTGATATTGCAGCAAAACCATCACATAGGCAAGAGTAGCGCTGCTGTTTCCCAGCAGCCATAGATTGTGTTCATGGGGTCGAGAGAGAACATTGGCTATATACTGTAGGCTTCAAAACAACATGGTTTGAGTGAGGGAACAACACTGGCTAATTTTAAGATGATTACAGTAGACAGTAAACACTTACAGGTCATCAAATGCATAATGAGGTTTTATGAGATGTTATGGGGGAGGAAAGGTTTGTTTAGATTTGTACGAAACCTGTTTTTGGATTTTTGTGTACTGTCTAAAAGATTTAAAACTGGTTTTATGAATATATTGTGTACAAGCTTTATGGAATAATTTTGTGGTGCTTTTTGAACCCGGGAAGATTAAGTCCCTGTTCAGTGTACATATTGAAAAAAAAAAACATTTGGTATAATAAATGTATAAATAACTACAGAGATTCAGAAACAGAACAACACAACACATGATTTAAACAATGTTGACATTTTTGTATTGTTGTAAATAACATACTTCAAAAACCTTTGTTTTATTTACAGCTTTGCAAAAACAGTGCGCATTTAGAATTTATTATATTTCTTCTATTTTCATTCATTCATTCATTAATTTTTGTTCGACTTAGTCCCTTTATTCATCAGGGGTTGCCACAGCGGAATGAACCGGCAACTTATCCAGCATATGTTTTACACAGCGTATGCCCTTCCAGCTGCAACCCAGTACTGGGAAGCACCCATACACACTCATTCACACACATACACTACGGCCAATTTAGTTTATTTATTTCACCTATACCGCATGTCTTTGGACTGTGGGGGAAACCGGAGCACCTGGGGGAAACCCACGTCAACACGGGGAGAACATGCAAACTCCACACAGAAATGCCAACAGACCAAGCCAGGACTCGAACCAGCGACTTTCTTGCTGTGAGGCGACAGTGCTAACCACTGAGCCACCATGTCGCCCTTTCTTCATTTTTGTTCTGTTAAAAAAGAATGTAGCATCCGTATGGCATGTCAAAACCACTTGGGAATATTATAATATTAGGCATTTACCCTTATTTATTAGATTTAAGTCTTGTGGCCATAAGGTAAAGGTACTACCTACTGTAATCCTATAAACATACTGTATGAAATATGCCTTTAAGTTAAAGAATATCTGCTTGTCTCATGTCAGTAGTTAAATTATGTGTATATTGAAAGTGATTTTTGCAGGAAACAAAACCTTTACAACACCCAGAATGGTCTGTAAGAGAGGACTTTTATCAGTTTACAGTTATTTAGGCCTAGGTATTGCTATTTATTGCAGTGGTGTATTTGCTGTGATTTACAGATGTCAAAAGCCAACGTTTTGAGCCTTTAAATTGTTAAATATTGGACAAATTACAGAAACCTCACATCAGAAAACATTTATAGTGCTGTCACCTCACAGCAAGAAGGTTGCTGGTTCGAGCCTCGGCTGGGTCAGTTGGCATTTCTATGTGGAGTTTGCATGTTCTCCCCGTGTTGGCGTGGGTTTCCTCCAGGTGCTACGGTTTCCCCCACAAGTCCAAAGATATGCGCTACAGGTGAATTGGGTAAGCTAAATTGGCCGTAGTGTATGTGTGTTTCCCATGGGAGTGTATAGGTGTTTCCCAGTGATGGGTTGCAGCTTGAAGGGCATCCGCTGCATAAAACATATGCTGGATAAGCTGGCGGTTCATTCCGCTGTGGCGACCCCAGATTAATAAAGGGACTAAGGTGAAAAGAAAATGAATGATTGAATGTCAACGTGGAATCGCTTGTATATTAGCTAACGTTAAAGCTACCGCTAAAGTGCAATAAAAGACTAGCATAGATGAAAAACAGACACTTAAACAACAATAATACAATGCTTTCTTGGGGTTATTTTTATACTTACAATCAAGTGTAGCATCTCCACTCAATGACGCTATTGACGTTTCAAAAAAGTAATCCAGAAAGCTGTGATAAGCAAAAAAGATTAAATGGGAAAAGAACAACCATCAATTATTTATGAAATGTGCAGAAAATGCAGTGGTGGAAAGAGTACTGAAAAATCATAATTAAGTAAAAGTACCATTACTTGCCTAAAAATGTAGTGCAAGTAGAGTAAAAGTATCTGTTGTAAATATTTCTCAAAGTATGAGTAAAAAGTAGAACTTTTAAAAGTACTCAAGAGTAGTGAGTAGTGAGTATTACGCTGTAAAAAGCTGATGCATTTACATGTAATTTGTGCATGTGTGTGTGTAAACGTAACATTCTGTAATGCATTTAGTTATTGCCCAGCAGGTACACAATGTCATAAGATGTTAATATTAGGTTAGATTTAGGTCATGACGTCAGGTGACCAAAATTCAATGTCTAGCCAGCGTCCAAGGACAACATTATTTTGATGTCCAACAACGATGTGAAATGGCGTTATTGGTGATATTTTGTTGATTTTAGGTTGTGTTAGTAAGTGACCAAAATTCAACGTCGAGAAACATCTTAAACCAATGTCATATTGACATCAAATACTGACATTTATTCGTCAGGTATGGCAACCAAAATCCAACATGACGTTATAGTGGTAACGTCCACACAACGTCAAACTGTAACATCATTAGATATTGTTATTTGGTTGATTTTAGGTTGGACATTGACGTCAGCCTGACGTTTAGTTCTGATGTAAACCCGATTTTTATTTCCAAACAAAATGCAATGTCCCCACGACATTGGGGTACAATGTTAATCTGGCGTCATGTTGACATCCTGTGCCTGCTGGGTATTTAAGGCCATTTCGGTCATCATACAGTAAACATCCATCATCTTCTCATCAGTGACATGCATCTAAACAGTCTCTGGGTCAATGCGTGTAAAGATGTTGGACATCTTGGACACTTTTAATACTTCCAATCAGTTTGCTGCAATTATAAAGCATTATGATGCGATTTACCATCTATGTGCGATTTGATTGGACAGGAATCACAGGACTGATTTTTCTAATCCCCATAGACAAGAAAAAATAAATTAGTGACTGCAGGTTGAAGGAAAGTAGTGCAGTAAAAGTACAGATACAACACAAAAAATTTACTCAAGTGAGAGTAAAAGTACACATTTTTAAAACTACTTAGTAAATTACAATTCCTGAGAAAAACTACTCGATTACAGTAAAGTTGAGTATTTGTAATTTGTTACTTTACACCACTGAGAAAATGTACATAGTCTACAGTCCACATGTATTGAAAACATATCTATGCAACTGGAACGAAGGTCGTAGGAAGCTATTTCTGTGTGAAAACTTCCGGTTCATTAGCCGCTATAGGTTTTAATAACTAGAAAAAATTAAATAAAGTAACGTTAAATTTACTAGCCTATGTAGTAAAAATTTGCACTACAAAACGTTGAGTTTGCAATAACTTCAAGACATTTAAAATAGGAAATACAAGCAGCAATATCAAGCAGTAAACAATGTTTTGTACAGATCATTTCACCGGAAGTCTCCAACATTCACGTTTCCATTAACTTTCCCCTTCAGACCCGAATTATGTTCCAAGTTTCTGAAAAATGTAAAAGTCTGTTTTCACAGTTCTTGAGGCTCCTATAAATGAGACCAAATTATAATAATAAAAATTCAACACCGTTTAAGTATATATATTTTTGTCCATTTCAATGGACATCAGGTCAGAACAGTTGTACTTTCCAAACATTATACCAACATAAAATACAAAAAAACATGCATGATTGCTGGTATAATCTTGAAAATTCTTTTCAAAATCACAAACATTAACATTAAAACATTCTTACTTTAATTTTGAGGTTTTTGTTGTATAGATTGCACATTGTTTATAAAAAAGACTTTTCTTCATCTTCCTCATTATTTCACAATGTCCACATATGCATATGAAATTGTTTCAGCAATGAATTAGTACATTGATAGTTTATATATATATATATATAAGTTCAATCAGCATTACTGGAGATTTATTTCAGTAACAGATCTTGAACCCATTGTACATCCTAATGGACAGACATATTTAAAAAAAAATCCTGATTTAAAGCTTGCAATGTTACAAAAGATTTTAAACTTTAATTAGTAAGAGCAATCCCTTTTTTTATTTTTATTTTTTACATACAATCTATAAAATATTGGCAAACATATCAAAAAATCTGAATAAAAACATTGTAAATGTGGCTTACGTCTGTGTCTGGAGTGAAGTGATGCCATGCTGCTCTTCAGTGTAGTGATTTTTTTTCAAATTACAACATGCCGAGCCTTACTGCCATTTGATTGGATGACAATTGTCCACTCTCATGGACTGCAGGCTTTAAATTAGATGAAATGCTCAGGAACCACAAAAACATGAGCTGACATGATGTCCATTGTAATAGACACAGGGTCCGAAGGGGTTAAAAATAATAGTAGAAATTCTGTCCATAAATGTGCGTGTCTGTTTTCAGATAAGTAATTAAAAAACATTTTTCAGTTCTCCTTGTTTTTCTTTTTCACATTTAATGTTAATGTAACGCTTAAATGCTCCAGGAATCCATAACCTATTTTTATGTGTGTTTATGTGAATAAAGCCAATCTCTTATGAAAAGGCTGCACTAAAAAAAACAACTCATACACACCGTGATAACCACTAATTTACAATGTCATTGCTATATAACCATAGTTTAATCATGGTATTTGTGATGGGGAAAAAAAACTTGATTATAAAATTGGAAATCAATAATCAAAAACTGGTTACTGGTTACTACAGTAAAACCACAATGGGCTATATG
>CAIGQV010017532.1:3856983-3876395 GCA_903798115.1 Danio jaintianensis
CTCTTCCTGGCGTGGTCAGCCTCGTCTTCCGTCCAAAGCATGTAAGTTATCTGCGTCCCTCGGGAGCAGAGCTTACACTGCTGCGGGCCAGGCTGCTTCCGCCTTGCATGCTATGGCAACGTATCAGCGCTACCAAGCGCAGGCGTTGGCCCAGCTGCACGAGGGTGGTTCCGACCCAGGCTTGATGCACGAGCTCCGCACCGCAACCGACTATGCTCTGCGTACCACCAAGTCGGCTGCGCGTGCCCTGGGAAGGACGATGGCCACACTAGTGGTCCAGGAGCGCCACCTCTGGCTAAACCTGGCAGATATGCGTGACGTTGACAAGGTTCGCTTTCTTAACGCACCCATATCCCAGGCTGGCCTGTTCGGCGACACCGTTGGTGAGTTCACCCAGGAATTCACAGCGGTGAAAGAGCAGTCGAGTGCGATGGGTGAGGTCATCTATCGGCGGGCTCGTAAAACCGCTCCTCCCGCCGAACCATCCACCTCGGCTGCTCCTCGCCGAGGGCGCCCGCCTGCGGCATCAAGACCTGCTCCACTGCCTCTGCCCGCTCCACCGGCTAAACGGCAGCGTCGAGCACCTCGCAGGCGTTCAGCGCCCCCGCCCCAGGGCGCCGTTAAGTCCGGTAAACGGACTGCGAAGCGACCCTGAGACGGGCCATCCGGAGAAGAGGGGACTTGCTCTTTCCTCGGTGGAGGGCCGAGCGAACCAACATCAAACGGTGTTTTTCAACACCAGGCTGCTAGCCTCACGGCCGGCGGCCGCAAAATTTTCAATAAAAGAGCATTTTCCCCCTTCTCTGGATGTGACAGCCCGAACACTGCCAGTCTGGGACGCTATGCCTTCCAGCTCGCAGGATCGGTGCATCTCGCCACGGGCTCTGAGTGTGTTAGAGGACGGGCTCCCTTCTCTTGCACTCCAGCCCCCCCTTCCGGACTCTGGGACGAAGGTGAGTGTGAATCTCTTGCCTCCTGCTCTTCCTCGGGACCCTATGGCTCCCGGGGTGAGCTCTCCCATTCCGCGCTGCCCCACCGCTGGTATGTCAACGATCGTGCCGATGATGTCACTAGCGCGAGCTCTGTCAGCCTGGTTAGCGCTGCCCAGCCCGTCGCGGTGGCTCATTCGTACGATCAGACTCGGCTATGCGATTCAGTTCGCCAAACGGCCTCCCAAGTTCACGGGCGTGTATTTCACCAGGGTCAGCCCCGGGTCCGCCCCTGTCTTGCGCGAGGAGATTGCTGTCCTCCTGGCGAAGGATGCAATCGAGCCGGTCCCTCCAGCCGAGATGAGGAGCGGGTTTTACAGCCCCTACTTCATCGTACCCAAAAAGAGCGGTGGGTCACGGCCAATCCTAGATCTGCGCGTTTTGAACCGCTGCCTTCACAGGCTGCCGTTCAGAATGCTCACGCAGAGGCGCATCCTTCGGTGCGTCCGTCCTCAGGATTGGTTTGCAGCAATAGACCTGAAGGACGCGTATTTTCATGTCTCTATTCTTCCACGCCACCGGCAGTTTCTGCGGTTTGCGTTCGAGGGTCAGGCATGGCAATACAAAGTCCTCCCCTTCGGGCTCTCTCTGTCTCCGCGGGTTTTCACCAAACTCACGGAGGGTGCCCTGGCGCCTCTTCGGCTCGCGGGCATCCGCGTGCTCAATTATCTCGACGACTGGCTGATTTTAGCTCACTCGCGGGATCAATTGATTACGCACAGGGACAGGGTGCTCCGGCACCTCGACCTATTGGGGTTTCGGGTCAACCGAGAAAAGAGCAAGCTCGCCCCTGTGCAGAGCATCTCTTTTCTCGGGTTGGAGCTGGATTCGATCACCATGACGGCGCGCCTCTCCCGAGAGCGCGCCGAGCTGATGCTGACCTGTCTGAAAGAGTTCGACAGGAAAACTGTGGTCCCACTGAAATTCTTTCAGAGGCTCCTGGGGCATATGGCATCTGCAGCCGCTGTCACGCCGCTCGGATTGCTCCATATGAGACCACTTCAGCATTGGCTTCACGATCGGGTCCCCAGACGCGCATGGCGAGCGGGCACGCACCGGGTGACAATCACTCCGCTGTGTCGCCGCACCTTCAGCCCTTGGACGGACCCTCTGTTTCTACAGGCCGGGGTGCCTCTAGAACAAGTGTCCAGGCATGTTGTCGTGTCGACAGATGCTTCCAGTACGGGCTGGGGAGCCATGTGTTGCGGGCATGCAGCTGCGGGTCCATGGAAAGGAGCCCGGTTGCATTGGCATATCAATTGCCTGGAGCTGTTGGCAGTGTATCTCGCTCTGCCCCGTTTTTTACCGGTGCTAGAGGGGAAACACGTGCTGGTCAGGACGGACAGCACGGCGGCGGTAGCGTATATCAACCGCATGGGGGGGTATTCGCTCTCGCCGCATGTCTCAGCTCGCTCGCCGTCTGCTCCTCTGGAGTCATACGCGACTGAAATCGTTGCGTGCCATTCACATCCCCGGCGAGCTCAACCGTGCAGCCGATGCGCTCTCACGGCAGCTTCCACGCCAGGGAGAATGGCGACTCCACCCCGAGTCTGTCCAGCTGATATGGGCGCACTTCGGAGAAGCCCAGGTCGACCTGTTTGCTTCCTCCGAGAGCACTCATTGCCAGTGGTTTTATTCCCTAACCGAGGCCTCCCTCGGTACGGACGCACTGGCTCACAGCTGGCCTCGGAGCATGCGCAAATATGCGTTCCCCCCAGTGAGCCTACTCGCACAATTATTGTGCAAGGTCAGGGAGGACGAGGAGCAGGTCTTGCTAGTTGCGCCCCTCTGGCCCAACCGGACCTGGATTTCAGAACTCTCTCTCCTCGCGACGGCCACTCCCTGGCGGATCCCTTTGAGGAAGGACCTTCTTTCTCAGGGACAGGGCACCATTTGGCACCCGCGTCCAGATCTCTGGAACCTCCACGTGTGGTCCATAGACGGAGCGCGGCAGACTTAGGTGACCTACCGGCTGCGGTGGTTAACACCATCACTCAGGCTAGAGCACCCTCTACGAGGCATGCCTACGTCCTGAAGTGGAGTCTATTCACTGAGTGGTGTGCTTCTCTCCGAGAAGACCCCCGGACTTGCCAGATAAGTGTTGTGCTTTCTTTTCTTCAGGATAGATTGGAGCGGAGGCTGTCACCCTCCACACTGAAGGTTTACGTTGCCGCCATTTCCGCTCATCATGACGCGGTGGATGGCGGCACGGTGGGAAGGCATAACCTCATCATCCAGTTCCTCAGAGGTGCGAGGCGTATAAATCCTTCCCGCCCCCCTCTCATGCCCTCTTGGGATCTCTCTGTAGTGCTCACTAGCCTACGCGGAGATCCGTTCGAACCACTCGACTCAGTATCCTTGAGATTTCTGTCCTTAAAGACAGCTCTGCTGGTTGCGTTGGCATCGATCAAGATGGTCGGGGATCTGGAGGCGTTTTCGGTCAGTGACTCGTGCCTGGAATTCGGGCCAGACTACTCTCACGTGATCCTGAGACCCCGGCCTGGTTACGTGCCCAAGGTTCCTACCACTCCCTTTAGAGACCAGGTAGTGAGCCTGCAGGCGCTGCCCACGGAGGAGGCAGACCCAGCCCTTTCCTTGCTGTGTCCCGTTCGCGCTTTGCGACTTTATGTGGACCGCACTCAGAGCTTTAGATCCTCTGAGCAGCTCTTTGTCTGTTACGGTGGTCGGCAGAAGGGAAGTGCCGTATCCAAACACAGGTTGGCCCACTGGATAGTGGATGCCATCTCCCTCGCTTATCAGTGCCAGGGCGAGCCATGTCCCCCGGGGGTGAGAGCGCACTCCACTAGGAGCGTCGCTTCCTCTTGGGCGTTAGCACGCGGCGCCTCTTTAACAGACATCTGTAGAGCTGCGGGCTGGGCGACACCTAATACATTTGCGAGATTTTATAATCTTCGAGTGGTACCGGTTTCCTCACGTGTGCTAGTTAACTCTGGTGAATGAGGAAACTTGGTTGGTGTTGTAACACGCTTGCTGCGCCTTTCTCTCTAACACAGAAATACGTGCGCTTTTTTCACTCTGTTCAGTTGAGTTCCCCATTGGCGAACCCTACAGAGTTCCTCCGAGGCCCCCAGCATCTGACTCAGCGGAGGAGTCAGGTGCCTGGCCCATTACGTAGTTGGCATGCCCACTTGGTCAGCCCGCGTTCTGGGTATAGGTGCCTGCTATGCGCGATCCCCTCTGGCGATCCCATATGCTTCACTCAGCCACGGTGTAGTTCCCCCCTCTCAGGCGGGCCCGTGTCTTCCCTCCCCGCTAACCATCCTTCATATGTGTTCTCCCCCTTTCAGGGTTAGTCCATATGTCTTCCTGCCACCAGGTCTCCCCATTGGGCAGCAGGTGGCCTCCGCAGCGTCCTCCCTATCGGGACTGCACGCTTCCCAACGTACTGTCGTAATTTAAAATTCCTAGAATCTTAACTAGGTGTATTTTTTACGACTCCCCAAAAAATATAAATAAGCCTTAAGTGCTTCACAGGTAAGTAAGGTAAGTTAGGGCCAGGGGGCACGTTGGTGGGCTGCGTCTCTGGTGATGATGGTGCGCTCACGCTGGAGCCTGGCAAACCTCTCACCAGCGACGTGGTAAGGTTCAATCACTGTGGCGTTTTCCATAGATTTCCCCATAGTGGAAGTTTCCACATAGCATTGTAGTTCCCCTCCCGCTGGGGAACGTAACGGTTACTAAAGTAACCCTCGTTCCCCGAGGGGGGGAACGGAAATGCTATGTTCCTTCGCCACAGGGATTGCGCCTTAGCTGACAGCTGTAGTTCGGCTTCTTCAGCTAGAAAAGGTGTGGTTGTGTGGCACAGCGAGCATTCTTATTCACAAGCTGATTATGATTGCTGCCAGCTGTGCACGCTGACACCGCCAACTCATTGGCATTTCATTGGCCCGTTTAATTACTCTTCAGAGTGATTGGCTTTCTGACGAAATCCCCATAGTGGAAGTTTCCACATAGCATTTCCGTTCCCCCCCTCGGGGAACGAGGGTTACTTTAGTAACCGTTACGTTATACAGTTATAGTCTGAGAGTGTGTTTCAATAGGCAACAATGACAGTGCAAAAACAGAATTGATTCAGCATCATCTGAAAACAATTTGTGCCATAAAACCAATATTGTTTGCTGGATGAGTCAGAAATGTTCTCCTCCAACAATTAAAAACACTTTCAAAGACCTGGTTGAAAATCTTTTGTAAACAGATTATTCAGCATGTTAATCAAATTTAATAGGCAATCTGCTAGAAAAAGTAGCAATCAAGGCAAGAATGAATGCATAATGGGAAACCTATGGTAAATGATCATTTAAGTGTTTTGGGGCCATTCATACTAGGGGCTGAACGATTTTGGATTTTTTTTAAGTCGACTTTTATGCTATTAAATTCAAGTCAACATCGACTAGTCGCTGGTGATGTCATCAATAAAACATGCCACAATTTGCGATTTATTTGCAGGAAAAAATATATACACCGCTCATAACACGATGCAAAAACAATGCAACATTACCAATGACTACATTTTATTACAAAACAAATGCACTGGAAACACTGTTCATATCATTAAATCAACATTAGCATGGGCTAATTTTAGTGCAAAATAAATGTAGTCAACACATTGATCTCTGCACGTTCTACTAAGATTGTAACAAAAACAAAAAAAGTAATATTAATTTTATTTTAATATTAATTAACATTTATATTAATTTCAATAATCCGGGCAGTTTCATTCAGTGAACCTACATTCGTGTTTAAGGCTGCCATGTAGTTCAGGTCAAAACCCATGTGATCTGCACAGCGCTACTAGTTGATGTCAATCAAAAAGCATCATGGCAGAGCATTAAAGTCAACCAGTCGAATAGTCGACTAGTCTGTGCAACCCCTAATTCATACACATATTCTATATTTACTATATTTGCATATGGGTCAAAGATGAGGTGTCCTATTTTGGTTCAAATTTATTTAAAGGGATAGTTCACCCAAACATTTTAATTTGCTTATTTACTCACCCTGAAGTGGTTCCAAACGTTTATGAGTTTCTTTTTTTGAACATAAAAGAAGATATTTTGTATAATGTTAGAAAACTGTAACCAATGACAAAGCAATGGTTACTGGTTTCCAACATAAAAAAAAAAACTTTCTTTTGAAAGAAGAATAAAGATTAATTAAAAAAATTAACAGAATAAAGAAACCCAAACAGATTTTTGACAAGGGAAGGGTGAGTAAATTCTGACATTATTTTCAGTTTTGGGTTAACTATTCCTTTAACAAAAGTGATTTTATATCTAAAGAAAGTTTATATATATACAGTTGCAATCAGAAATATTAAACCCCCTTTGAATTTTTTTCTTCTTTTATAATATATTTCCCACATGATGTTTAACAGAGCAAGGACATTTTCACAGTATGTCTGATAATATTTTTTCTTCTGGAGAAAGTCTTATTTGTTTTATTTCGGCTAGAATAAAAGCAGTTTTAAATTTTTTTAAAACCATTTTAAGGTCAAAATTATTAGCCCCTTTAAGCTATTTTTTTTTCTTCGATAGTCTACAGAACAAACCATCGTTATACAATAACTTGCCTAATTACCCTATCCTGCCTAGTTAACCTAATTAACCTAGTTAAGCCTTTAAATGTCACTTTAAGCTGTATAGAAGTGTCTTGAAAAATATCTAGTAAAACATTATGTACTGTCATCATGGCAAAGATAAAATAAATCAGTTATTAGAAATGAGTTATTAAAACTATTATGTTTAGAAATGTGTTGAAAAAAATCTTCTCCGTTAAACAGAAATTGGGGAAAAAATAAACAGGGTGGCTAATAATTCAGGGGGTTTAATAATTCTGATTGCAACTGTATAAAAAAAACATATTCAATGCTTCATTCATTCAAAAAATTTTTTCTTTTCGGCTTAGTCCCTTTATTAATCTGAGGTCGCCACAGCGGAATGAACCGCCAACTTATCCAGCATATGTTTTACGCAGCGGATGCCCTTCCAGCTGCAACTCATCACTGGGAAACATCCATACACACTCATTCAAACAAATACACTACGGACAATTTAGATTATTCAATTCACCTATAGCGCATGTCTTTGGACTTGAAACCGGAGCACCCGGAGGAAACCCACGCCAACACGGCGAGAACATGCAAACTCCACACAGAAACGCCAACTGACCCAGCCGAGGCTCGAAACCAGCGACCTTCTTGCTGTGAGGCGAATGTGCTACCCACTCCGCCACCGTGCAGCCCCCGCCCTATTCAATGCTTTAAATAACTTATAGGTAAAATACTGTTCCAGCATAATTCAGAATAACATATATATTTATGCAGAAATTAAACGAGTATAACTGTATTTTTTACAATATATAATAAATAGGTAATCATAATAATTGTGCTATTTTAAATTTGACTATATATAATCTTGCTGACAAAGTGTATATTTAAAAAAAATCATCAAACAATCACAAGCTTTTCACTTTTTCCCCTGACAAAAATGAACTTAAATGAAATTGACTTGATTCTGTTCTGGTATCTTGATATTAGCAATCATACTGACTCAGAAACAGACTGGTATTCATAATATTTGCAATGCATAAAGACACTATAGAAAAGACTGACTGTCAAGCCCTGTTGTGTGAGGCTGATTGGCATCGCCTCCCAAAGCACATCTACTGAGAATCTCATCTGAATACATGCATTTCAATTGCAGAAATAAACTTGTTATTCAACAGGCCAAAAATAATCATTATCCAACATCTTTCTTTTAGAGCGAAGAAGACAATCGACAGGCCTCTCTGAACTGTTCCGGACACTACATTACAAATGCATTTAGTAGACAACCAGAAAAAAATGACTAATGTAGCTTGTCATGATTCCTGAATATTACATGAATGCATTAATGGAACATAATCTAATTGGTAAAATCAATCTCAATGAATATTTAGTTGCAAGTGGTGAAATAATTTATTCACACGGCCACGTGGGATGTAATTGTCATATATTATGTAAAGGATTTCTGTGTTTCTTAGCATTTGGTGGACTTTTGAACTTTCTGTACATCATCCTTAATTCAGAGACAATGCTAAAATATCTTTGGAGCATCATGCGGGTCACGTTTCCATCAGATTGAATATGGTAAATTCTGCATCTTTAAGCTTTTGGCATGGCAGTCATTGCTGTAGATGAAAGAAGACATTAGAACTCATCACCGTCTCAGATTTATCAGCATCTAGAGGAGCATTAGCACCTCTTTTAGGACGTGATGAAAAGCCGGAGTGACAGGAAATCTTTGTCTTGGCCGATTTGCTGGATCTGGTGTCGGTGGACGGAATGGGAGAAATCTTGTTATTGGAGGTTGTGTTGGAAAAGGAGGACTTCATCTCAATGTGTGTTTGTGTGGGTGTTGATAACATAAATGTGAAATATAGCAGGTACTGTTGTGGCTGTCACTGTCATCAATGCAGCTGAGCTCTGTTCTGATTCAAATCGGAAAAACATTTGGTAAATATATATAAGGAAAGAGTTGTTTTGTGATGCTACTGTGTAGCAAGAATACATATATGCTCAGCACATACATAAAATAGACTATGTTGCTTAATGCATTTATAATATTAAGTTGCACTCATACAGTCCACCCTGTTTCCTTTTTTCTTTCTGTATATAATGGGGTATATGCAGTGTGCGAATTACAGGGGGGTTTGGTGGGGATTGACCCCCCTAATTAAGGCTTGATCCCCCCTGAAGAACGTCAAAACAAGATGTATGGGAGGGTCCCTTTGAATCTGAGAATAAGTTCACTCTGATCTCTATTTTAAATAATAATGTTAATAATTAAAATAATAGATATCAATTTAACCACCCCTATAACGGTTCATACTATTGTGACTGCATAATCGCGCCAATCAGTCTATAGGAGAAAAAAGTCACTCAACAGTCTGAAACCAGCAGATTTAGAGCACCGATGGACACGTAAGAGTTCACAAGACTGATTTCTTATAAAATAGATGTTTGTTTCTATATAGCCTAAAAATAGTCAAATTAGATGCATAGTTTGACCTAAAGTAAGCCGAAGTAGCTAATCAGGTTAGAATACACTAAATAGCCTATCCCACAAAACACTGAAAACTTAAATATATTTTATTAATAAATAAGATATAATTGAAATAAATACATAAACTTGATTCACTGCAGCATGTATTACACAAACTACCATTACCAAAAAAATTGACCCCCCCCAATCGTCAATGTATAATTCGCACACTGGGTATATGCACACAGACTTTTAATTTTCAGACAGCCAGCCCAACGACTTCCAGTGAACTGTCTTTCCATTACAAAATCGCCACGTTTAAGATCTGTTTTCTTTAAAAATAAGTGATCTTCAGTCTCTGGTAGATATATAAAATAAAATATGAAAATGTATTTTACCCCAGTATTTTCAATGGAGTTTCTGCGCTAGCCTGCTGCCACTGACAGCGCTAGAGTTTACACGGTCTATCATCTCATTTTATGCTTGAACAACTAAATGAATGCTGAAGTTTATGTAACGTAACGGTTACTAAAGTAACCCTCGTTCCCCGAGGGGGGGAACGGAAATGCTATGTGGAAACTTCCACTATGGGGATTTCGTCAGAAAGCCAATCATTCTGAAGAGTAATTAAACGGGCCAATGAAATGCCAATGAGTTGGCGGTGTCAGCGTGCACAGCTGGCAGCAATAATAATCAGCTTGTGAATAAGAATGCCCGCTGTGCCACACAACCACACCTTTTCTAGCTGAAGAAGCCGAACTACAGCTGTCAGCTAAGGCGCAATCCCTGTGGCGAAGGAACATAGCATTTCCGTTCCCCCCCTCGGGGAACGAGGGTTACTTTAGTAACCGTTACGTTCCCCAGCGGGAGGGGAACTACAATGCTATGTGGAAACTTCCACTATGGGGAAATCTATGGAAAACGCCACAGTGATTGAACCTTACCACGTCGCTGGTGAGAGGTTTGCCAGGCTCCGGCGTGAGCGCACCATCATCACCAGAGACGCAGCCCACCAACGTGTCCCCTGGCCCTAACTTACCTTACTTACCTGTGAAGCACTTAAAGGCTTATTTATATTTTTTGGGGAGTCGTAAAAAATACACCTAGTTAAGATACTAGGAATTTTAAATTACGACAGTACGTTGGGAAGCGTGCAGTCCCGATAGGGAGGACGCTGCGGAGGCCACCTGCTGCCCAATGGGGAGACCTGGTGGCAGGAAGACATATGGACTAACCCTGAAAGGGGGAGAACACATATGAAGGATGGTTAGCGGGGAGGGAAGACACGGGCCCGCCTGAGAGGGGGGAACTACACCGTGGCTGAGTGAAGCATATGGGATCGCCAGAGGGGATCGCGCATAGCAGGCACCTATACCCAGAACGCGGGCTGACCAAGTGGGCATGCCAACTACGTAATGGGCCAGGCACCTGACTCCTCCGCTGAGTCAGATGCTGGGGGCCTCGGAGGAACTCTGTAGGGTTCGCCAATGGGGAACTCAACTGAACAGAGTGAAAAAAGCGCACGTATTTCTGTGTTAGAGAGAAAGGCGCAGCAAGCGTGTTACAACACCAACCAAGTTTCCTCATTCACCAGAGTTAACTAGCACACGTGAGGAAACCGGTACCACTCGAAGATTATAAAATCTCGCAAATGTATTAGGTGTCGCCCAGCCCGCAGCTCTACAGATGTCTGTTAAAGAGGCGCCGCGTGCTAACGCCCAAGAGGAAGCGACGCTCCTAGTGGAGTGCGCTCTCACCCCCGGGGGACATGGCTCGCCCTGGCACTGATAAGCGAGGGAGATGGCATCCACTATCCAGTGGGCCAACCTGTGTTTGGATACGGCACTTCCCTTCTGCCGACCACCGTAACAGACAAAGAGCTGCTCAGAGGATCTAAAGCTCTGAGTGCGGTCCACATAAAGTCGCAAAGCGCGAACGGGACACAGCAAGGAAAGGGCTGGGTCTGCCTCCTCCGTGGGCAGCGCCTGCAGGCTCACTACCTGGTCTCTAAAGGGAGTGGTAGGAACCTTGGGCACGTAACCAGGCCGGGGTCTCAGGATCACGTGAGAGTAGTCTGGCCCGAATTCCAGGCACGAGTCACTGACCGAAAACGCCTCCAGATCCCCGACCCTCTTGATCGATGCCAACGCAACCAGCAGAGCTGTCTTTAAGGACAGAAATCTCAAGGATACTGAGTCGAGTGGTTCGAACGGATCTCCGCGTAGGCTAGTGAGCACTACAGAGAGATCCCAAGAGGGCATGAGAGGGGGGCGGGAAGGATTTATACGCCTCGCACCTCTGAGGAACTGGATGATGAGGTTATGCCTTCCCACCGTGCCGCCATCCACCGCGTCATGATGAGCGGAAATGGCGGCAACGTAAACCTTCAGTGTGGAGGGTGACAGCCTCCGCTCCAATCTATCCTGAAGAAAAGAAAGCACAACACTTATCTGGCAAGTCCGGGGGTCTTCTCGGAGAGAAGCACACCACTCAGTGAATAGACTCCACTTCAGGACGTAGGCATGCCTCGTAGAGGGTGCTCTAGCCTGAGTGATGGTGTTAACCACCGCAGCCGGTAGGTCACCTAAGTCTGCCGCGCTCCGTCTATGGACCACACGTGGAGGTTCCAGAGATCTGGACGCGGGTGCCAAATGGTGCCCTGTCCCTGAGAAAGAAGGTCCTTCCTCAAAGGGATCCGCCAGGGAGTGGCCGTCGCGAGGAGAGAGAGTTCTGAAATCCAGGTCCGGTTGGGCCAGAGGGGCGCAACTAGCAAGACCTGCTCCTCGTCCTCCCTGACCTTGCACAATAATTGTGCGAGTAGGCTCACTGGGGGGAACGCATATTTGCGCATGCTCCGAGGCCAGCTGTGAGCCAGTGCGTCCGTACCGAGGGAGGCCTCGGTTAGGGAATAAAACCACTGGCAATGAGTGCTCTCGGAGGAAGCAAACAGGTCGACCTGGGCTTCTCCGAAGTGCGCCCATATCAGCTGGACAGACTCGGGGTGGAGTCGCCATTCTCCCTGGCGTGGAAGCTGCCGTGAGAGCGCATCGGCTGCACGGTTGAGCTCGCCGGGGATGTGAATGGCACGCAACGATTTCAGTCGCGTATGACTCCAGAGGAGCAGACGGCGAGCGAGCTGAGACATGCGGCGAGAGCGAATACCCCCCATGCGGTTGATATACGCTACCGCCGCCGTGCTGTCCGTCCTGACCAGCACGTGTTTCCCCTCTAGCACCGGTAAAAAACGGGGCAGAGCGAGATACACTGCCAACAGCTCCAGGCAATTGATATGCCAATGCAACCGGGCTCCTTTCCATGGACCCGCAGCTGCATGCCCGCAACACATGGCTCCCCAGCCCGTACTGGAAGCATCTGTCGACACGACAACATGCCTGGACACTTGTTCTAGAGGCACCCCGGCCTGTAGAAACAGAGGGTCCGTCCAAGGGCTGAAGGTGCGGCGACACAGCGGAGTGATTGTCACCCGGTGCGTGCCCGCTCGCCATGCGCGTCTGGGGACCCGATCGTGAAGCCAATGCTGAAGTGGTCTCATATGGAGCAATCCGAGCGGCGTGACAGCGGCTGCAGATGCCATATGCCCCAGGAGCCTCTGAAAGAATTTCAGTGGGACCACAGTTTTCCTGTCGAACTCTTTCAGACAGGTCAGCATCAGCTCGGCGCGCTCTCGGGAGAGGCGCGCCGTCATGGTGATCGAATCCAGCTCCAACCCGAGAAAAGAGATGCTCTGCACAGGGGCGAGCTTGCTCTTTTCTCGGTTGACCCGAAACCCCAATAGGTCGAGGTGCCGGAGCACCCTGTCCCTGTGCGTAATCAATTGATCCCGCGAGTGAGCTAAAATCAGCCAGTCGTCGAGATAATTGAGCACGCGGATGCCCGCGAGCCGAAGAGGCGCCAGGGCACCCTCCGTGAGTTTGGTGAAAACCCGCGGAGACAGAGAGAGCCCGAAGGGGAGGACTTTGTATTGCCATGCCTGACCCTCGAACGCAAACCGCAGAAACTGCCGGTGGCGTGGAAGAATAGAGACATGAAAATACGCGTCCTTCAGGTCTATTGCTGCAAACCAATCCTGAGGACGGACGCACCGAAGGATGCGCCTCTGCGTGAGCATTCTGAACGGCAGCCTGTGAAGGCAGCGGTTCAAAACGCGCAGATCTAGGATTGGCCGTGACCCACCGCTCTTTTTGGGTACGATGAAGTAGGGGCTGTAAAACCCGCTCCTCATCTCGGCTGGAGGGACCGGCTCGATTGCATCCTTCGCCAGGAGGACAGCAATCTCCTCGCGCAAGACAGGGGCGGACCCGGGGCTGACCCTGGTGAAATACACGCCCGTGAACTTGGGAGGCCGTTTGGCGAACTGAATCGCATAGCCGAGTCTGATCGTACGAATGAGCCACCGCGACGGGCTGGGCAGCGCTAACCAGGCTGACAGAGCTCGCGCTAGTGACATCATCGGCACGATCGTTGACATACCAGCGGTGGGGCAGCGCGGAATGGGAGAGCTCACCCCGGGAGCCATAGGGTCCCGAGGAAGAGCAGGAGGCAAGAGATTCACACTCACCTTCGTCCCAGAGTCCGGAAGGGGGGGCTGGAGTGCAAGAGAAGGGAGCCCGTCCTCTAACACACTCAGAGCCCGTGGCGAGATGCACCGATCCTGCGAGCTGGAAGGCATAGCGTCCCAGACTGGCAGTGTTCGGGCTGTCACATCCAGAGAAGGGGGAAAATGCTCTTTTATTGAAAATTTTGCGGCCGCCGGCCGTGAGGCTAGCAGCCTGGTGTTGAAAAACACCGTTTGATGTTGGTTCGCTCGGCCCTCCACCGAGGAAAGAGCAAGTCCCCTCTTCTCCGGATGGCCCGTCTCAGGGTCGCTTCGCAGTCCGTTTACCGGACTTAACGGCGCCCTGGGGCGGGGGCGCTGAACGCCTGCGAGGTGCTCGACGCTGCCGTTTAGCCGGTGGAGCGGGCAGAGGCAGTGGAGCAGGTCTTGATGCCGCAGGCGGGCGCCCTCGGCGAGGAGCAGCCGAGGTGGATGGTTCGGCGGGAGGAGCGGTTTTACGAGCCCGCCGATAGATGACCTCACCCATCGCACTCGACTGCTCTTTCACCGCTGTGAATTCCTGGGTGAACTCACCAACGGTGTCGCCGAACAGGCCAGCCTGGGATATGGGTGCGTTAAGAAAGCGAACCTTGTCAACGTCACGCATATCTGCCAGGTTTAGCCAGAGGTGGCGCTCCTGGACCACTAGTGTGGCCATCGTCCTTCCCAGGGCACGCGCAGCCGACTTGGTGGTACGCAGAGCATAGTCGGTTGCGGTGCGGAGCTCGTGCATCAAGCCTGGGTCGGAACCACCCTCGTGCAGCTGGGCCAACGCCTGCGCTTGGTAGCGCTGATACGTTGCCATAGCATGCAAGGCGGAAGCAGCCTGGCCCGCAGCAGTGTAAGCTCTGCTCCCGAGGGACGCAGATAACTTACATGCTTTGGACGGAAGACGAGGCTGACCACGCCAGGAAGAGGCACCACGCGGGCAAAGATTGACCGCAATGGCGCGCTCCACCTGGGGAATCGCCTCGTACCCCCTGGCTGCTCCACCGTCAAGGGTGGTGAGAGAGGAAGCGCACGCAGATCGGGCAGAGAAAGGTGCCCTCCAAGACTGCGTGAGCTCACTGTGCACTTCCGGGAAGAAGGGGACGGGAGGCTTAGAAGGCTTGGCCCTCCTCTTAGCCTCCACGTAGCACCCATCTAGTCGGTCCGGCCGCGGGGCTGGGGGATAAACCATCTCCAGACCCACCGCCGAAGCAGCCCGGGAAAGCACGGCCAACATATCTGCTTCTAGATCCGACGCCTCGCTCACTACCCCGGAGGGAGGGAGCGGGTCCGGATCCTCGTCAGAATATGACAGCCCACCCTCCGATGCCGCGATGGACATCTGATCCTCGGTGTCATCGAGTGAGAGGGCGACCATCCCAGAGGATGGAGCGCTTCTCTCACTTGAAGCTTGGATGGAGCGCGCTGAGGAGCGGGAGGTCCGCGAGCCCGAGGGCGGCGGATTGACTCCCACTGTAACCCTCAGATCTGCCCGAGTGCCAACCGACTTGCGGGGGACAGCAGGGGTGGTTCGCTCTTTTGCAAGAGCGAGCCGCGATCTTAGCTGCGCCACAGACATGCCATCGCAGTGATGGCATGAACTGCCCGCGAGCACTGAATTAACATGCTGGACCCCCAGACATGCAACGCAGTGCTCGTGCCCATCATCCGGGGACAGGAAACCACCGCATCCAGAAACGCACGGTCGGAACGACATCTTTAAAAAGACGCGCTGCTCGACCGTGTTGCTCTTTTAGGGAAATTTGCTCTTTCTTTACTATACAAACCGCTCTTGTAGAACCGGACCAGAGAAACGCCCAGGGACGGGAGAATGAACCCAGCTCGACCGCCGCTGCCTGCGTTGTAGCTCGCTCTGGGACCGGGAGAAACAGCTCGTTCTGAAGCCACTCTTTCTCTCTCTCTCTCTCTCTCGTGGAGATCTTTAAGCGATACTCTCAGTTGCGTGAGGCTTCTGAAAGCGAAAAGGTGTGGTTGTGTGGCACAGCGAGCATTCTTATTCACAAGCTGATTATGATTGCTGCCAGCTGTGCACGCTGACACCGCCAACTCATTGGCATTTCATTGGCCCGTTTAATTACTCTTCAGAGTGATTGGCTTTCTGACGAAATCCCCATAGTGGAAGTTTCCACATAGCATTGTAGTTCCCCTCCCGCTGGGGAACTGTACTTCTACAGTTTTGTGCATTGAATTGAACTTTTTCAACAGTTTCTCTTCCTACTAACAAAATGTCATGTGTGGAATCTCTTTTGTCATTTTATCTCAGGCAAAACATGTATTTGTCATCTAAAGCAATTATACACTATTTTTAAGTACAAAAATTTTGTTCAGCATACATGTCAAAATCTAACTCGTAATGTAATAACTGCGTGTGATGTAAAAACTGCACATAAATGTAATAAGTATCACATTGTAATGAAATATAATGTTATAATTAAATGATTTTGTTGGAAATTTTGTTTAGCAAAGTTGATTGTAATTTAGTGTCTCTGATTATATAAGAATCCAATGCATTTTGTTTCTGATATACACTATTTATATTTTACATGCACGCTCTAGCAATAATCCAAAAAACATCATCAATATGTAAATATAAAGTGAAAATAGGGTGACACAGTGGCGCAGTGGGTAGCGCTGTCACCTCACAGTAAGAAGGTCGCTTGTTCGAGCCCCGGCTGGGTCAGTTGGCATTTCTGTGTGGAGTTTGCATGTTCTCCCCGTGTTGGCGTGGGTTTCCTTCGGGTGCTCCGGTTTCCCCGACAGTCCAAAGTACATGTACTGTAGGTGAATTGGGTAAGCTAAATTGTGCGTAGTGTATGTGTGCATGTCCTGGTCCTCCAGGTTGGGGGTTGAGCGTTGGGCTAACAACCCACCTCATAAAAACTAGATGTTACGAAACACCAATATGGTGCAGCTAAATATCAACTTCGATATAAATGGCCCTGGGAGTAAGTAAGTAAAGTGAAAATAGGCATGGCTAAAGTTTCATATTTAAATAATTGTTTTTAAAATAATTGTTTATTTATGCAAAAGCATGTGTGTGTACGTGTTTTTGTGACATATCAGGACACAAATAATATGACACAGGTATTACAAGAAGGTGGTGAAATATGAGGACATTGCTTAAAAAAGCTTATAAATCGTGGCAGAATGAGTTTTTTTTCAGAAAGTAAAACTGTACAGAGTTCCCTGTGAGTGTTTAGGGGTATAGGGTGGGGATAGGGCGACAGAAAATACAGTTTGTAAAGTATAAAAACAATGGAAACCTATGTAATGTCCCCACAATTCACAAAAACAAACGTGTGTTTAAGTAAAAAAAAAACACACCAAATTCTTCAAATATCAACACGGTTTTTCAATTGTTTTTAGCAATATGTTATATAACAACTCATTAAAAAAAAAAAAAAAAATCACTTCAATATTTTGTTGATGTTTTGATGTTTAACAGTAAAAACATTTTTTAAATCCCTTTTTTTTAAAACAGTATTGTTTTTCAGTAAAAACTTTTTTTTTTAATAATAAATATAATAATAATAATAATAATAATAATAATAATAATATTTTTTTTATTAATAACCAAAATAACACCCATGCAAATATACTTCTATTCCGCAGGATTTTGACTTGTTCATGCAGTGACAAAAAATAATAATAAATAAAAAATATCACATTAGAAGCAACACAATGATGTCTTAATTACTTGACATACTGCATGCTCTAAAAAAAAATGCTGTCTTGTTTTAACACAATCATTAATTTTCCTTCGGCTTAGTCCCTTTATTCATCAGGGGTTGCCCCAGCGGAATGAACCACCAACTTATCCAGCATATGTTTTACACAGCAGATGCCCTTCCAGCTGCAACCTAGTACTGGGAAACATCCATACACACTCATTCACACATACACTACGGCCAATTTAGTTTATTCAATTCACCTATTCACCTTATTCTCCGCGTACGAGTGGTCTCATTCACTTCCATTAATTTTTAGACGTTAAAAACAGCTTGTTTTGCTGCTTGATGTTGCAAACTGATATTGTCTTATTATATTATTCTACTTTGTCTGTATAGTCATGCAAACACTTGTTTGTAGAGTAAGTAGTTTGACCGTTTTCTGCCGTTTATTATTCCTAGTCATTTCTTCCATAGGCAGCTGAATCGAAAGTTCTAAAACAATCGCAAAAACGAGCGCACTTCCACATTGAAGAATAAGGTCAATACCGCATGTCTTTGGACTGTGGGGGAAACCGAAGCACCCGGAGGAAACCCACGACAACACGGGGAGAACATGCAGACTCCACACAGAAATGCCATCTGGTCGGCGCCAATAACCTAGTGATTAGTGCGTCGACACATAGCACCCAGGTGCTCGCGGCGACCTGAGTTCGATTCCTGGCTTGAGGTCCTTTGCCAGTCCTTCCCCTATCTCTGCTCCCCACACTCTTCTGTCTGTAAATCTTCACTGTCCTATCAATAAAGGGCTAAAAAATGATTATTAAAAAAAGAAAAGCAATGCCAATTGACCCAGCTGAGGCTCAAACCAGCGACCTTCTTGCTGTGAGGCGACAGTGCTAACCACTGAACCACCGTGTCACCATTTTAACACACATTTAAGTAAAATATGGACAAACCCAATTGCTTACATAAAAATAATGTATTTATGAATTGAACCCAATGGTACAGGCTTTGTCCAGATTTTACCCAAATGTGAATTGATACACCCCAGCATTTTTAGCATGTTTAAATAAATCTTTCTTGAAAAGCCACTGTATATGGGTGTATGTATGTGTATATATATATATATATATATATATATATATATATATATATATTCCCTTCCCAACCCCTATCTAAGAAACAGCGAGTCAATAATTGATAGCTTGCATTAAACATGCAGGTTTCTCATAGAGGAGTGCAGGAGCTGACAGAAGCTCCAGCAGTGAGTCTGGCTTTGCTTCTCCAGCACCTCTACAACTTTTGTTTTGCAGTTCAGTAATGAGTGAGTCAGAGCCGCGCTGCCGGAACGGATCCCTATGGATCAGAACCCAAACCTGGAAGTGTTTTCAAGCCGGAACGTCTTTGATTCTCTCCGAGTTGCTCTGCTCTGGAGATGCTCTTTTCTCTCCAACACAACAAGTCAAAACCAAATTTCTCTCTGTCTCTCTTTCTCTGGTTCTTGTGTTTTTGACTCATCAAGCTCGCTTTTTAATACCAGCAGCATAGATCTATCATGCCCGCTAATTTAATCAGAGCCGATTTCAGTCTTGTACAATTAAAATTCATCATCAGAATGAAGCATGCATCATCACACAAGCATAGCCATGTGACATTAATGAGACAAATTATGAGCTTGGTTACAAAATGACATGATACTGTAGGTAGAAAGCAATCTAAAGAAAGTAACACTGCAAAAAATAAATAAATTGAAAATAATATATACTTTCATCATCACGCTGTATAAAAAGAAGAGAAAAAAACAACTTTCAGTATTTTTGTGCTGTTTTACAGTAAAGATCACAGAAATGCTGGAAAAAAATGGATTTGTGTGTGTTTGTGTTTGTTTTAGAAATATCAAAAATCCCTAAAATATGAACACTGCAAAACAAAATCTAGTATTTTTGTAGAATTACGTTTTTTTAATAGTAAAATTATCCTTTAATCGTTTAAAAAATTATTTAAAAAGATATATAGCCACTTTTTTGGATAAGTTCTTTGGGCTGTTCTCACTTTCTTCATGAATATTTGTGTCGTTTTCAGTGAA
>CAIGQV010017532.1:3899702-3927151 GCA_903798115.1 Danio jaintianensis
GTGTGTGTGTGTGTGTGTGTGTGTGTGTGTGTGTGTGTGTGTGTGTGAGAGAGAGAGAGAGAGAGAGAGAGAGAGGCAAAAACATTTACTAATAATAATAATTATTGTTCTGGATGCTTTGGTGAATAGAAAGACTTTAATTACAGAATGTATTGTCACTTTTGATCAGTTTAATGCATCTGTGCTGAATAAAATATATTAAATAAGCTGAATATTAATTTCTGTCTATAAATACTTGCTCCAGACTTTTGAACAGTAAGTGAAAAATCTACTTCTACACTGCAAATATATCTATTAATTAACAGTTTCCGTATTTTGTGATTCACAAGTGTTTTCCATTTATTTGCGTTTGTGAATTGCATTATGGGATGTTGATCTCCGCTCTGTCCACTTTTGATGTTAAAAATTCAACTCTACAGTTTAACACAGTGACTTTCATTGATATTTTAGTAGTTTGAAATAATAAAATGTATAAGAAATAATATATAGAGAAATAAGTCTGTAAAATAACAGAAAATGTGCTGCCAGTTTATTACAAGCTTTTTGTTTTGCATTTTATATAACCCCAACCCAGATAATATATCACTTTCAACTATTAAAAATGTTCATAAAAGTCACTTTTTTGAACTTTTCAAGGTTAAAAGTTGTTGGAAGAAAGATTATGGTCCCATAATGCAATTGGAAAGCAGAAATAAACCAGAAAACATACAAAACTAAAACATGAATCACAAAATAAGGAAAACTGCTAATTTTTCAGAATATTTTAACAGTGTAGAATCACTTGGTGTCAATGATTAGACAACTGATTAGCACTTACTGTGTGCAGTTGCTTTTGTGAGGCTGGACCACACAGGCTGTTTCACCCAGCTTCACCTCATGAGTTCTGGTGGTGATGGCGGGTCGAAGAGGAGACTGAAACTCCCATCCACACAGAGTCATCTCACTCTGACCATCAGGGGGAGCAGTCTTGGGGAAAAACTACGTACACAGAACATTTCAAGACATGCTTCATATAGTCATACAGTCTCAGTTTGTACAATTCATTTCAAATGAGCTGCTTATGGATAGACATTCACTGCGTCCCAAATGGCATACTATACACTAAGCAAGTATGCACTATGTACTTATGCACTTACACACTCAACAGCATAGTACATGAATTTAGTGACGTCCCAAATGGAACACTAAAATTTTTTTACTAACCGGAAAGTTTCCCAGATGACGTTTGACCAAATTAGTGAAATAAATAACCAACTACCAAATAATACCTGCCGTGAGTATAACCGCATTCACAATCGGGAGGCGGCATAATTACTGTTGTAGGAGAATGTTGCTTTTGGGCTATTACTAAATTCCAGGTGTTTCATTACCACGACGTAAAATGGGCGTGGAGCGGTTGGTGTTGGGAATATGCCGCCTTAAGAAAAAAAAAACAATATTAAGAGGTCACCAATCATGAGCAGAATACTTTTTTTTTTTTTGTGCACGTGCATTTCAAATACAGGATCACGTTAGCTCCGATGGATGAAGAACCTGCCCCCGCAATGGATAACGAAGGAAAAAACAATCATACAGGTTATTTTTGTTTTTATAATGATAAATTTTTATTGTTTAATTTGCAAAAACAACCAACCACAAGAAGTGTAAAACTGCATTTGTAGCCGTTTTACTGAAAATTCAACATGGATTTACAACAATAAAATCCTGGGGCTTTTGTACTTCCATAGTAAACCACAAAATAATAATAATGGTTATGGTACATTACTTATAGATTAACCGTGTTTTTGTAATTTAACATATGGTAATCATTTCTGTTTAAACAAATAAATACCACATTTTTCTGTAATAAACCGTGGTTAATTTTACTGACTCGATCTTAATTAATTAACAGAACATATATATATATATATATATATATTTATTTATTTTTTATTTTATTTTATTTATTAATTATCATACATGAAACACCTGGGATCAGGACAGGTATCTGAAGTTATAACAGCATTAATGTAATCTGACAGGTAACTTAAGTTACTTTGTTTAATTTAAAATACACTGACTTCACATGAAACACTTGCGACAGCTATTTCAAAGTACTGCATATAAAAACTGCATATAAAAGGCATTGGAAACAAAACCCTTATGCAAATTCACAAATAGGCCACGCCCACCCGATGACATAGTAGCGATTACGCTGTACTGAAAGCCCTGGAAAAAAGTGCCTGCCACTGCTTTTGCATTACAAAATAAATAAAGTAATCCAACGTCAGTGCCCGATAGCTCCGATAGAATAAGTTGAATAAGTGCATCATCCGGCTATTTAAAGTGCACTTATTCTTTTCATAATAATTTTCATTGTGAATGAACTACTTGCGGCGTCACGGTGGCACAGTGGGTAGCACGATCGCCTCACAGCAAGAAGGTCGCTGGTTCGAGCCTCGGCTGGGTCAGTTGGCAGTTCTGTGTGGAGTTTGCATGTTCTCCCTGTGTTCGTGTGGGTTTCCTCCTGGTGCTCCGGTTTCCCCCACAAGTCCAAAGACATGCGGTATAGGTGAATTGGGTAAGCTAAATTGTCCGTAGTGTATGTGTGTTAATGAGCGTGTGTAGATGTTTCCCAGTACTGGGTTGCAGTTGGAAGGGCATCCGCTGTGTAAAACATATGCTGGATAAATTGGCGGTTCATTCCGCTGTGGCGACCCCAGATTAATAAAGGGACTAAGCCAAAAAGAAAACGAATGAATGAACTACTTGCACTATTTATACTACAAAATGGTGTAGAATAGTGCATAAGTATGCTATTTGGGACGCACCTATCAACAAATTATAATTGCAGCTGAATTATGCATGAGTTCAATATCTCACCTCTGTGATGACGGGTGGACACGACTCATTTACCCAGTGTGCCCTGCACTCAGAAACCCATGTGCACTGACCCGAGCACCAGCCACATCCCATAAACTTGGGTGCAGTCAAGCACATGGCACATGTTAGGAAGTGCCGACAACCTGGACCCCTCTGAGGAACCCGAATCATCTGCCAGATATAAATAAAAAGCTTTTATAAACTTTTCTGAAATCTTGACTGTCAAAATAGCAATAATAATATACTTTACATCGTACTCAAATACTCCATCTGTTTCATTCCTTTAAGTCCCCTTATTATTCTTGTTCAGATATTACCTTTCATGTTGTGTATAATGTTGCTGTTTGTGAATGTAAAGTTTCAAAGATTAAAAAACACAGTAAAATGAGTTTTTGTCTTTCAAAAAAAGAAATTCTAAACTGCATGAAATGAGCCATCAGTAATTCCAGTCTTATGTTCTTGCACCAACCTACAAAGTCAATTGTTTTCAATGGAGGCATGTTTAATTTGACCCTAATCCCTGCACTGGTAGCTGAGGCCTGAAAAAGTGTAGTTCATGTTTTAAAACTATTCTTTGCTGCAAAAGCAAATGTTGAAAGAGCTTAAACTCAGATATGTTGGGTTTCTGACATGCTTCGTAAACAGTCAACCAATCATAAAAGTCTGACTAATCAGAGCAGAGTTGATTCTCGGAAAGAGTTTAGGGAGACCAGATCCTTGAATGAACCATTTCAGACACAGTAAGAAAATATCGATGCTGCAATGTATATTAGTAGAAAATAAAGGTGTAGCGTTCACAAAAATCACGGTTCGGTTCGATGCGACACAAGGTACGTTTCCATTCACCTATTTTTATGCGCATTTTGGATATGCGCATAAAAAATCGGTTGATGGAAACGCTAAGATGCGCATAAATTTTGGAAATGCGCATAAAAAATGTATGCGCATAACTGAGTAGGATAAACTTTTTATTCGATAACAAAAGATGCGCATAAACTGCGATGGAAACACTTTTACCGAACAAATTCCAGTATGTGCATTAAAAAAAGGTCATGTGATTTGGTTATAAGAGATCATGTGATGATAAAAATGTGTGTAAATGGACAAACCAGCAGGCTGACCACATTGTAAAACATCTGAAATGTTGTTTTGGTCATTCTAAAATGCCTTAAGCATTTCAGTATTAGTGTTATTATATTATTAATGACCTCCAGAATTGTTAAGAGCGTCTGTGCTCCACGTCTCACGCCTTCAAACGCCGCCACGCGTTCACTGCGCGTCAGCATTGCCTTCTGAGGCGCAAGTCATTTATTAAATGAAGAAAAGATTCACGCAGCTTCTCCTACCTCAGCAAATTCCGTTTTTACTGTTGATATTTGGCGCCATTTAATCAGGAAGTGACGATTTTGTTCTCTTTGACTCGTTGGATGGAAACGCTGCTTTATTCGCACATCGTTTATGCGATATTCCAGTTTAGCGCATAAAGTTATTTCGCATTTTTGGATGGAAACATAGCTACAGTAGTGTCGGTATGTTTTTCGATACAGCAAAACAAAAAAAAATGCCAGAGAATTTCTTTGATTTTCACTTTTTTTATTTATTAAAACTAAACATCATAAAAGTATGATCTTGTTTTTTTTTTTCTTTTACTTTCAACAGTGATGGAGCTATACTTCACTCATCTTCTGAGGTTTCTTCTTAGCAGCAAATAAAACGAAACCTCCTTTATACCCAAAACCAAAAAGCTCCTTATAAAAAATGAATGCAATATTATAGTAATTAAACAAATAGAAAGAAAAGAACAATTTAGTTTTTATATGGAACTCTGTTTCAATAATTTTTTAAGTAATTTTTTATTTTCGGAAAGATGAGTGTCCACATTTTCTTTAGACAGCACAGATCTGCTTGATGTGACTGTCACCTGCCGTTTCAGTGGATCTGAAAGCAGGAATTATTGTCTGACTGAAATGGGCTCGTGAAGGAATAATGTGACGGGGCTCAATTATATTTAACATTTTCTTAAAACACATTTTCCACTACCGAGTAAGGTCTTATATTCGTGGCTATAAATGTATCGATCGCCTCTGTGATTTGTTTTGCGCTGTTCGAATTTGTAAGAAGTGACTGTCTGAATGCCGTGGGAATAGTTGTTTGTAGTGTGCGTCATTCTAGTTTTTGTCTAGTTCTAGTTATTGACACCTTGGAATGATGTTGAAGTGGGTGGGGCAGTCAGCGGGTTGCCTGCCACGTCATTTGGGATGCCTTGTTGAGCGTAGTTACACTGAAAACATTACAGTTTACACACTTTATTCTCTTTTATCTTTTCAGATATTAGTCTGAATTGTTCGGTTTGTAATGCATACCGAACCGAAAGCCTCGTACCGCACGGTTCAATATGAATACGCGTATCGTTACACCCTTAGTAGAAAATTATTTAGCAGAAAACAACTTGTTGAACTTGGATGAATATAAAAACAAGATTGCCACTGGATGAATATAAACAAGATTGCCACTAGTAAACACCTTTGGAAGATTCCAGAGTCATGCTTCCCTGACAAGATGTAGATGGCCATCGCAGGAGATTTCAAAATAAGACTAGCAGCCTTTAAAATAATATAACTGTGCACTTTAAAGGGATAGTTTACCCCAAAATGATAATTTACTTATTTATTTATAAATGTATTTTTCCACCCTTGTGTTTTTTCAACCCTTTGAGTTTTTTATTTCTATTAAACACACAAGAAGATATTTTGAAGAAAGCTACAAACCTGCAACCATTGACTTCCGTAGTAGGAACAAAAAATACTATGGAACAGGTTTGGAACAAGTAAACGGTGAATTCATTTTTGGGTGAACTATCCCTTTAAAAAAAAATCTTCTAAATCATAAAAATACTATAATATGTTTGCAGATATTAAGAAACATGCTAAGTGAACATACTTGTTTATCTGAAAAACAATGCTAAAGTCAGTTATTCATCTTTGAAAATGTGCATTCCATGTCAGAATGTCTGTCTTTGTTTTGTTCTCTATAACCAGCCCACTGTCAGTTTACCCAATTATATTTCCACACCATGGGTTGCAGTGGTGTAAAACACAACATATTTCCTTTCCGTTAAAAAGGCTGTCTCAATATATGCAAGCACAGCAAAAAATACAACCTCCGGTGGACAGTAGCAGACTCCGAAATGAGGTATATGCTCACAATCTGTAACAAAAAATTTCTGGCGACCTGTGACCATCATAAAAAAAAACTAACCAATATTTTCAATTTGGATCAATCTGGCAACATGTGTGTGCTTCATGTCAGAGGAGCAGGGGATGAGTTTAAAAAAAAACTATCCAATATTTTCAACTTGGACCGTAACACCTAGTTATACCACTAGGTGTCAATCCTACATACTTAAATATTTATTGATACATACCTTATCTCCAACCACAAAAAGTAGATGATTTTGAGAGAGAACTGCTGCAGTAGACGACACTTTCTGGTTCTCTACTAGTGAGTAATTAGCAAAGATAATGGGGCTGGATCTTCTCAGGACGAGCTGTAGTGAGAAAATGAGTTGATATAATGATGCACAAAAAAACAAACATAGGAAGTAACTGTCTTGTTTATAATGTATACCTGCAGCAGTCTCCCGTCTGAAGTGCCTATATGAGCCACTGTCTTGTTCTCGATGCTGGTGACCAGCAGTGAAGTGAGTAGGACACCTCTCATTTGTCTGTTGAACAGGTCGACTCTGTAGTATGGCTGAGCCACCAGTGTGGGATGATCTCTGCATGTCATGTTGTGCTCCATGCTCTAATCACATGCATGTGCAAAAATAGAAATAATCAGAGAGGCACTGACATCTTTTAAAGGGGTTTCTATATTCTGTTGAACACAAGATATTATGAAGAATGTTGGAAACTGACAGCCGATGACTTCCACAGTATTTTAGTATATTGCTACTTTGGATGTCAGTGGTTCCTGGTTTCCAACATTCTCTAAAATAAATGATTTTCATTTTTAGGTGAACCATCACTTTAGTAGATGCTCTAAAGTATGATTTCTAAAAGCTTTTACACATTATACCCTTAATTTTATTTTTAAAAACAGACCCTTGCACAAAAGTATTTTATTGATTTTATAGAATTTGCATGACAATGACTGTTTGTAAAGACATATAAATAAAATATGCAAAAATAAACAGACAGATAGACAGACAGATAGACGATAGATACAGTAACAGTTATAAATGTCAGCTGTATCACAATGTTGTGCATAATTTGGATATTCCAGTAATTTAGCCACCAATTTGGATTCTCACCACAAGAATTACAAACATGGAACAAAATGACCTCAGTGCTGTGATGATGTTTCTGCAGTGTAAACTAAGACATCACATTTCGCTTTCTGATTTAATTCCTCCATTTTTTGTGTGAGTCTGATTCATCAAACAACACCACATGACCACATAACCCTTCACCAGGGACAGACAGAATCTGCTGACATTTTTTACTTTTTCTGCACAGAACTTGTAAACCGTCTGCGGATTTATGCGGAATGACTTTGACAGTATAGTAACTAAAATCTTAAAACATGAAATAAAAATAATATTAACTTGTATTTTAAGGTTTACAATACAAATCCAATTAGATCCACGTGTTTGCTAAACAAAGCTAGTCTCTCATCTAATATATGTACTAAAAGACACATTAGAGCAATTCCATGCAAATGTCAACCTTGCAAAAATAAGTTTTCACTAAAATAGAGAAACCATTTCTACATTTTTTGTGTAAGTATTTTACAGTACTTTAAATGTACTCAAAAATGTCTCTGTCAGTGTTTTCAAACTATTATATTTGATTTACCAAAGTCACACAAGTGGCAAGTTCACATCTGTCACATCAATAACGGAGAGGTGTCACATCCATAACGATGCTTTTTCCTCATAAATGCAAAAATGTTAAATAAAATAAAATCAATCATTTTTGTTCTATACAGGGTTCATACACATTTTTACTACTAAAATTCCATGATTTTTCAAGAACTTCAAGTAAATTTTCATGACCTAATGTTTTACGCAGGCGTCACGGTGGCGCAGTGGGTAGCACGTTCGCCTCACAGCAAGAAGGTTGCTGGTTCGAGCCTTGGCTGGGTCAGTTGGCGTTTCTGTGTGGAGTTTGCATGTTCTCCCCGTGTTCGCGTGGGTTTCCTCCGGGTGCTCCGGTTTCCCCCACAAGTCCAAAAACATGTGGTACAGGTGAATTGGGTAGGCTAAATTGTCCGTAGTGTATGTGTGTGAATGAGTGTGTATGGATGTTTCCCAGTGATAGGTTGCAGCTGGAAGGGCATCCGCTGCGTAAAACATATACTGGATAAGTTGGCGGTTCATTCCGCTGTGGTGACCCCAGATTAATAAAGGGACTAAGCCGAAAAGAAAATGAATGAATGTTTTACGCAATGCCTACATATACGTTCCTTCATTCATTCATTCATTTTCTTTTCGACTTAGTCCCTTTATTAATCAGGGGTCACCACAGCGGAATGAACCGCCAACTTATCCAGCATATGTTTTACACAGCAGCTGCCCTTCCAGCTGCAACATCATTCCATCACTGGGAAACACCCATACACACTAATTCACACACATACACTACGGAGAATTTAGCTTACCCACCTATAGCGCATGTGTTTGGACTGTGGGGGAAACTGGAGCACCTGGAGGAAACCCAAGCCAACACAGGGAGAACATGCAAACTCCACACAGAAATGCCAACTGGCCCAGCCGAGGCTCGAACCAGCGACCTTCTTACTGTGAGGTGATCGTGCTACCCACTGAGCCACCGTGATGCCCTACATATACGTGGTAAAATAAAGCCAATGTGTGTTCAAATTTATTACAGCATATCGTAAAACACACAACAATCTATTTAGTTTAAATATATATTTATGTCTATGCAAAGGTTATTTAGATAATGCTTACACCGCACTAATAATGTGAGAGTATGTGATTGGCCAAGGACATAATAGAAGTCAAGACAACTAACCTATATTCAAGAATACAGATATCTGTTTTCCATGACTTTTCCAAAACTTTGTGGGCTTTTCTGTTTTTCCAAAACTTTTCCAGGCCTGGAAAATGCCATGTCAAACTTCCATGACTTTTCCAGGTTTTTTTATGACCGTATGAACACTGTCTATAGAGAGCCAACTCTTATCCTTTTTATTAGCATTGTTTCTTTTGGGTTGTGCAGTTTAATTCACAGAATTTCTACAAAGTATGTTGTAACTGTAAACTCGCAGACTTTTTTGTCACATCTGTAACGCATGTTTAATTTCTACAAAAAATGTTTACAGACTGATATTTTTCTGATCCCATAACTCTGTGGTCAGTTGTTTTGGAAAAAATAAACATTCATTCATTTTCTTTTCGGCTTAGTCCCTTTATTAATCTGGGGTCGCCACAGCGGGATGAACCGCCAACTTATCCAGCATATGTTTTACGCAGCGGATGCCCTTCCAGCTGCAACCCATCACTGGGAAACACCCAGACACTCTCATTCTCACACACACACTACGACCAATTTAGTTTACCCAATTCACTTATAGCGCATGTCTTTGGACTTGTGGGGGAAACCGGAGCACCCGGAGGAAACCCACGCGACAACTGACCCAGCCGGGGCTCGAACCAGTGACCTTCTTGCTGTGAGGCGATTGTGCTACCCACTGCGCCACCGTGACGCCTGAAAATATAAACAGTTTTATCAATATAATGTTAACGTATACTTTCTATGTGAATTTATGTTTTAAGTTTTTACTGCAAATGTCACATCCATAACGCTGGAATTGCTCATTACAAACTGTATTGTAAATAGATCACATTAACACTTGCATATTAGTTAATAATATTACTGAAATGAATATAAAAACAGAAAAAATATATTTACACAGATTTGCATAAGTAAATAGATCGACTCAATGATAGGCTAAAAAATGCAGATTTCCGTGTGGGCCTGCCCTTCACTTCCCTTCAAAATCATTCAATTCAATTCAATTCATCTTTATTTCTATAGCGCTTTTACAATGTAGATTGTGTCAAAGCAGCTTCACATAGAAGATTATAGTGAATTGGAATGGTGTCCGTTCAGTTTTTAGAGTTTAAGTTCAGTTCAGTGTGGTTTAATTTTCACTGCTGAGAGTCCAAACACTGAAGAGCAAATCCATCGATGCGCAGCTCTACAGGTCCCGAACCATGCAAGCCAGTGGCGACAGCGGCGAGGAACGAACTTCACCAATTTGCGAAAGTGAAGGAAAAAAAACCTCGAGAGAAACCAGGCTCAGTTGGGCACGACCATTTCTCCTATGGCCAAATGTCTTGTGCAGAGCTGCAGTCTAGGCGCAGGAGGCTGGTGAACGCTGGACGTCAGAGAAGACTCGTCTTTCACTGGGGTCTCACAGGAATCTCACAGGAAAATCATGGCCTTAAACACTTGGAAAGTGGCTGTAAATTTTCCATATGTATAGCATGCTAGCTAGTCAAAACTAACATATTAACATGATGAAAAACAAAGACAGTAAGAACATTTCTCACAAATGCATTTTCATTGTGGAAACACCAAGTTATCTTTCAAAAACAACAGCAGAACTACAACACTTCTACTTGCTTAAATGTGCTCTGGTAAGTGTCTGTCAATGGAACTTCAAAAATTACACTGTAATTTTCTCCTTTTTCCCATAAACATTGACCTCAATGGATAAAACCTCTGCTTTTAACTGCAGTAAAACACACACACACACACCAACTGTAAACTGGGTTTTTTTTAGCAACATACTCACAAACACACTCCGAGACATTCTCCCACGCATTACAAGGATGTTTGGATTGCCTAAAAGTATAGAGTTCTCATCTAAACACTAAAATGAAGAACACTTCTTATTCATTTCAGCTTCTAATTCGTTTCAGTTGTGTGCTGGTATTTAAGTCATATACACAAGTTATGATACAAATTAAGGAGCCATTTATAAATATGCTGTGGACGTAAAAAAAAATATATATATATATATATATATTTTTTTTTTTATTTTTTTTTTTTTTTATATATATATAATATATTTATATATATATATATATATATATATATATATATATATATATATATATATATGCGTGTAATTAAATAAATCAGTATATTTTTAACTGATTATCAAAATATCAAACTAGGTGGAATGGGAGGAGAACTGTGTGTATGGTTACAAAGGTTGTTTTCTTGAATAATAGCATACAGTTAATGTTTGATAAGTGTAGTGCATTCATTGCCATTGATAGATATGCGGAATGATTTTGACAGTACTAAAAACTTAAAGCATGAAACAAAAAAAAACTTGTATTTAAGGTTTACAGTGCAAATTCAATTAGATCCACTTTTTTGCTAAACAAAGCAAGTCTCCCATATAATATACTGTATCTACTAAAACACAGAATATATTACATTACAAACTCTATTGTAAATAAATCACATAAACATTTGCATATTAGTCAATAATATTACTTAAATTAATATAAAAACTCAAATATACATTTACACACATTTACATAAGTAACTAAATCGAATCAGTGATAGACTAAAATATATATATATACATGTAATTCAATAAATCAGTGTATTTTAACTGGATATCAAAGTATCAAACCAAGTGGAATTGAAGGAGAACTGTGTAAATGGACACAAAGGTTGTTTTCTTGAATAATAGCGTACTGTTAATGTTTGATAAGTGTAGTGCATTCATTGCCATTGTTACTCTATTGATGGTGAAATCCTAAAAAAGACATGAGACAGAATACAGAAGCAATGAATTTACTGACCCACACTGTGCTCACTCAGACGATTTCAGAACAAGTCAATTAAAATACCTTTAGGTTTTTTTAAGGTGGTATGACACCACAGCACCCACTAGAAAGACTGCAAGTCTCAATGCAAAACAACATTAGAAAATGTGAAGGGACAGGAAGAAGAGAATTGAAAATAGGCCAATATTTGGAAACAAGTGGTGGGCAATAAAAGCAATCCACCAATTCTTCAAAACCACATTGTCATTTGCTAAAGTTAGGCATTCAAAATAGAGCAGTGTTTACATATTTTACAAGTTTATGTATTTTTATTTTTAGCAACCCAGCTGTTTTTTTGTTTGTCTGTTTCTTTTTGTAGATTCAAATTCAGTCTTACACAACCACGTGACCATAAAAATACTAACAACAATTAGGCCTGTCACAATAATCAATATATCAACTTATCATGCAATACTTGGAGATGACCTCAATAATTTTTGCCATTGCAATTAGGGATGCAACGATTAACCGATGTCACTATTAACTGCGATTTAATTTGTCACGGTTATTTAATCGTAAAGGCTTCTCAAGAACCGCATTTCTGTTGCACGGAACAAAACTGCTGCAACTAAAAGTTATGCCAACTGTGCGCTAGTTCCGAGTTTATACACCAAGGCTAATACGCACGCACACTGGATTAACTAGCACAGGTTCCACCTTCCAAGAGCACCCAGCGGTGAGAGTTGTTCGTGCCTTTCAGTGCAATGTAACAAAAGAAGCGTTAGACAAATGATTAAAAATTATTAAAAAGATTATGTATGTATGAACACAGATGATAACAATTCATTTAAATACTTAGCTAATGTAAAGCTTAGATTTATATTAGACAAATAGTATTTTTTATTTATTTATTAATTGTTCTGTCATTTATTTTCAGTGTAAAATTATCACTTATGTTTAAAATAAAAAACTTTTTTCACTTCTTTTTAAGTCCAAAGAGAGAAATGGACTATTGTTTGTTTGTTATTATTATTTTGTTCTGTATTATTTAGTTACTGAGCAGCAATAAATAACACTTTAAAATATAAGATATGAATAAATATGAATAATTTTCATGTGATTTTCTAAACTAGTAGTGTTTTGAAATTAATGTATGCATTATAATCGTGATAACAGTGAAACCGGGATTATTTCTCAGACTATAATCGTATAATCGTTGCATCCCTAATTGCAATATATATTTACAAATTCACAAATAATGTTAAAGCCATTTTACAATGACATTTATATTCTACCTCTCCAGTGTATAAGTTTATAATTGGACATTTACCTAATAGGACATGTAATATTATATATAATAGGACATTTAACTTTTTAACATCAAATTATAAAATGTAAACAACCATAAGAATGCTAAGTATTTTAAAGTGTGTATGGCTAGTTGCATTATTATGCTATTATATAATCATTATATAATCAGTGGCATAAAATGATCTCAAAATGACAATAATATCGCTTATTGCAACAATTTCTGAGAAAATATCCCACAACACAATTTCCTTATCGTGACAGGCCTAACAACAATAACAAGAATAATAATAACAATAAGAATCTAAATTTGGAGAAATATAAGTTATGCAATAGAAAATAAAGGCAAATATACACTATTTAAAAACTTTCGATTCCAAATGGACATGCAACCATATTTCTGCGTCATGCTATTGTTCACCATTGCCGCCACAAAGAAGTCTGTTTAAAGATGTTTTTATTCTTGTTCAAATTATAACATGAAAGAACAACTGTATTAAATTCTGAAAGGACTATTGTTACTTTAAAAATGCATTATTTTATTATTACTATTAGTAGTAGTAGTCGTAGTACTTTGAGAAATTAAGAAACTCAGGTGCTTGCACATTTAAAAAGTCTTTTTACATTTTAATATTCACAGACACTATAGTGCACATTATGATTTGATTAATTATGCAGCACTTTATAATTTATTCAATAGACCATTTTAATGTGGTGATGTCATTGGCCCATGATCATTTCCTGCTTGTTGTCAAACTATTTCATATCTGTAACAAGAGGCGATTCAATCATAACTTGATGTTATAGCAGCTATCGTAACATTATTTATCAATATGTGGAACTTTTTGGAATTTAAAATGTAAAACAGGAAATACGTTAGGTCCATTGTTATTGTTTACATCCCTGAAAATGGTCTATACATCTATGTTCTCCGCAAGTACGCTGAAAATGCACCAACCTCATGTGGGCAGCTCTCACACGGCTGAAAATGGCAAAGGCCTCTGGAAAGCTGCTCTGGCCCAGACTTGCAGCAGTCCTCCACTCCATCGTCTATTGCTGTGTTTACCGTATCCATCGGAAATGCACAAAGTGCCGAATCATGTTCAGGAACGCCTGAGTCATCGGTTACAGCGAACAGGCCATACAAGATGTCGTCCTCTTCTTCGGCACCCAGCTCATCTGCAAGCTCCCGTCCGGCCTTGCCAAAGTTGGCTGCTTGAACTACATTATAGACTACATCTTTGAAGGGTTCGCTGACGTTGCTTCTTCTTCGCCTTTTGGGCTCGAAACGACACTCTAAAACAATTTCACGATAGCGCCGCATCTCCCACTCGTGACGTGGCAGACGGCCGAGTCTTGTCTGAAAGGGCGAAGAGTCCTGATTGGTTTTCTCTCGCTGGACGGATAAGAAGTAGACAAAGTCCTGTGTGTAGAAGCTGTAGACGTACTCAATGCCATACGTCTGCTGTAGAGCAGGCAACACTGTCAGTCCTCTGACATCGGTGTAAAAACCATCCTCCGTCGCGACCGGTCGGCGTACAGAAATGGACATGCGACCATATTTCTGTGTTACACTATTATTCACTGTTGCCGCCACAAAAAAATACACCGTTTGACCCTCTTCCACCATGGAGACTTTTGTTCCGAAGGGACTGGCTATGCAATCGGGACAAAACTGTGGAGAGTTGAACTTCTTCCGGAATAAACACTTTGAAGGCTCTGGAGGATTTCCATTCTCGCGGAGCTGATGGAAATAGCAAACCCCATACTGGGTACTTCCACATGAGTACAAGTACATCAAGAACGTGTCCAGGAGCAACACCTCATTGTCTGTGTCCTCGTGAAAGGGATCTCTATCAATATCACACAAATCGCATATCTCACACTTCGGGCTGCCCACGGGTCCCGTACGGAGCTCCCAGAGTTTATCCAAAGAGTTGTTTAGCGCCTCAATGACATTCTGAGAGGCCACATAGACCTCTTTGTAAAGGGAGTTGGTCACTATGTTCTGGATGGGGTTGTGAGTCTGATAGTAAGGCATGGGATATGGCACTGAGAAGTCCACAGAAATAGGGGCCGTTGGGGGACAAGTGTCCAATGCAGTAGACATTAGAGCCTGTATCCAGACACATGTCACTAAATGAGTGGCCCAATGGACCATGTCCACTCCAGGGTGAAGAAAATGACTGTAGTGTGTTGTTGTTACCTCCAGCAGGTGTCCATCAGTGAAGACATCCTGAGAACAGGAAGGCCTGAAAGGAGAACAATCACAAAGAAGCTTCATTAAAAAGTGGCCAATAAATAGTTCACACAAAAAATACGGTATCACTTTATTTTGATGGTCTCTTTAACGCATTTTGTTGAATTTAAGTTACATTGCATCTACATGCCAACTAATTCACAATAGATAATAAATAGACTGTTAGGTTCGGGTTAAAGTTAGGGTTAGTGTAAGTTGACATGTACTTGCAAAGTTTCTTATAGTCAGTTAAATGTCTGTTGAAGGAGCAGTATCAGCAGATATTAAGCAGACAGTCTACTAATACTCAAATGAGAAGTAATTGGCATGTAGTTGCAATGCAACTTTTAGTCAACCAAATATGCAATAGGGACCATCAAAATAAAGTGTTACCAAAATACTTTCATTATAGCTTTTAAAATACAAACTGTGGCACAAAAAGGATGCTGGCAAGTGATGACAAAAAAGGATCTAATTGAATGGAAAAACAAGTTTAGATTCGTCATAAGGGAAAAGTTTTGCTTATTCATGTCTGTCTGGGCCTTTAAGTCAGGAAGAGAGAACGTCATTAAAGGCAAAAATAGATATTTTGTACAACCGTATGAGAACTTCATTTTTATGTGTTTTAAGATGTTAAAAAGACTTTTGGGAAAGAACTGGTTGGCTTTCGAACACAATGTTCTCTGTAATACTTGGTTTTTGTCCAAGCTATTTATTAACAAAGCTCATCACCATGTTCCACACAAAGGGCCTCTCGAATTGACATTCTTGTCACAACCTAGACGTGCTTTTTTTTAGTACAAGTTGCAAAATGGCAGTTGTATTTTTCAGTCAAGAGCTTTATTTAACTAGCAAATGGACTAATTACTTTTCAAATCGTGCCAAAGCATTTAGACCTGATACCTCAATGCAGTCAGATCTTTAGAGAAACAATTGTAAGTAGTTACAAAGCTTTACCTCTTAGATATGGGCTAAATTAACATTATTGTAATCTACATATAGCTTAGTGGTTGCCTGATAATACCAAACTTCATCTTAAATCCATGGTTAATGTGTAAAAGCAGTGTAGAATATATTCATCTTTAGGTAAACAGGAGAGCTGAAGATGTTTCTTAATAACTGATGGATACTGACCCAAAATGTATCACGTTTTTTGTTATGTTCCTTTAATATAATAAATTACTAGGATTATTTGCTGACCTACACTCTCCAATAAACAACATCCAACTAACTAAAAAAATATACAATATTATTATTATTTTTTACATAACATAAATGACGTCTGTTATGGCACACATACTACTCAATTTATTATAATTCAGATGTTTTGTTATCACTGACAGAGCATCATTTTCTAAAAGTGTCCCAAAGCTGGTAAAAATCTTAAATACAAGACGGTTATTCAGATATTAAGTCATGGCTGCTTTAATAGATCAATTATTTGCACTAAAGATTTACGTTTATGCAGAAGTAAATGTTAAACTATGGCTATTTAGCCCTTATAAAAGTGGACGAGACAAATCACCCATTCTAATGCTTATAAGTTTGATAATAAAAGAGCGACACTAATTTCTGACGGACAGAAGCCTATCTATACATATGTGCAAACATTTCTAATTACATTTTACCAAAGAAATGTAATAGGCTATATAAATATCAAATTGAATATTTTGAGATAAACGGAGTATGAGAAAACACTCACCTGTTGGTGATGGCACACCAGTGAAGTACACATCTCAGGAGGACAAATCCTTAACTGCATTTCCAAACATTTAGACGCTTCCACGAGTGAAACCAGTGTAATGAACAACTTTAAATAAATATTCACTTTCGTTTACGCATTAAAGTGGATTATAGAAGTGCTTATATATGATTAGAAAGATGTCTTGGATTTTTGGACTGCTTATTACGTTCAGTTTGAAGCACGAGTGCCACTGACTGGAGATGACAGACAGACCCCGCCCACCTGCATACTGGAAAGAACGAAGACGGCATGCCTCATGAATATTTATTACGCATATTTATAAGCAAGACCTTTGCCATAGTAAGATTTAATTACAATAATTTAGGAAAAATAACAAATGGATTACACAGCAGTATATGCCAGTCAAGTGGTCGTGAAAATGTCTCATAATTAAACAAAATAAAATCAATTAAAACTTTACATGATCAGAAGCACAAAGGTATATTTGATATTAGACATGTAGTTATTTAAAACATTTTTATGCGTTTCCATTCACTAAAAACGTGAAATTTAAGAGTGTTTTACATGTATAGAAAAGCAATTATATTGTAACAAACCATAAAGCCTGCTAAAAATAGATCTTAGATGGACAAAAGGAGGGAAACACTAGTATGAAACAGCACAATTAGTAACAATTCACACAACTACTGGCTCATTACCTGTCTATTAAGATATTAACTGTTTATTAGTAGTTTTACTCATAAAGTATGATCCCTAATCCTACCCACCACCCAAACCCAACTACTTCCTTATTAACTCTTAATAAGCAGCTAATTAGTAGTTTATTAAGCTAAAAGTCTCACTTAATGGTTTATCAATAGCATGAACATTATTATAAAGTGTGACCAAAAGAAATGAACATGATTTTTACAGAGCTACAAAACAATATATTTCTAAAACATATACTATACCCAATTGCCAACCATTTTGGGACACCATGCAATCCCTTCCATGTTCACTTGTGTATAAAATGAAGCATGTTAATTAATTAAATGTGAAAATGCTGACAGGGGTAACACACAGTTTCAACTAATTCTGACCAAAAACACAGAGTCAATTCCAACAGACCCCCAAACTTTGTGTGGCCTTCAGATGAGCTAAAAAACAGGTGTAGGAAGCTTAATTGAATGGGTTTCCATTGTGAGCTGCTAAACCTAAGCCTTACATCACTAAGTGCAATGCAAAACATCAGATGCAATGGTGTAAAGAAGTGTTTCTGAACCACGTTCCTGAAGGACCACCAACACTTCATGTTTTGGATGTCTCCTTTGTCTGTCACACCCATTACAGGTCTTTCAGTCTCTGCTAATGAGCTGATGATCTGAATCAGGTGTGTTTACTTAAGGAGACATGGAAAATGTGCAGAGCTGGTGGTCCTCCAGGACCTTGGTTGAGAAACACTGGTGTAAAGCATGCCGCCATTGGACTCTAGAGCAAAGTAAACGTTCTCTGGAGTGACAAACCACTCTTCTCTGTCTTGCGATCCAATGTAAGAGTCTGGGTTTTTGCTGGGTGTTTGCCATGAGAATGGTACTTTCCAGATTGCATCGGAGGAGGATTATGGTGTAAGGTTGCTTTTCAAAGGTTGGGCTTGGCCCTTTAGCTCCACTGAAAAGCACTCTTTAAGCATACTAAGACATTCTTGATATTTTTATGCTCCCGACTTTGTGGGAACAGTTTGAGGATGACCACTTCCAGTTCCAACATGACTGCACACCAGTGCACAAAGTCCTGACCTCAACCCAACTGAACACTTTTGAAATAAATTAGAGCTAAGATAGCGATTAAATGGTTAGAAGCACAAAAGTGCACTTATCCTTGTCATTTAAAACATTTAAATAAATTTTACTAAAAATAAAATTGTTTGAGTATTTTACATTTAAAGAAAAGCATTTACATTATAACAAACCCATAAAAACCTTCAAAAATAGATCTCAGATGGAGAAAAGGAGGGAAAACACTGGTATGAGCAGCAGCACAGCTCCCTGCATCAGAATTTGCCCGTTATTACACAGGTTTCCATCACAACATGACAAACTAGTGTTTGCATGGCCATACTGGGATAGAACATTCTCCGCTAGAGCAATATGATTACAGACATTTTGGTTTGCACATCCTTTTAAAGTGACATTGATGGCACCTGAGAAAATGAGAAAAAGAAAACGGTAGAAAGTTAAGCACAAACAATTAACAACCAGAACTCTCATTCATTAACTTTAGGAAGCCATTTAGTAGATTACTCAGAAGTCTTTGCTGTGAATCACCTGTTGCAGTGATGCACTGGGTCTCATCACCTTTACAAGAGATTGTCTGTGAGCAGTCTGTGCCATTGCAGGTGTAGCACCTCTTTTCATTAGTTGAGTCTGTACAGTTCAACAAAAGCAAAGATAGTTGAATGGAGAAATAATAAGGGATAGTTCAAGCCTAAATAAACATTTATTCAAACGTATTTAAAAATGTGATACAGAAGTGAAACAATTTCAGACGACTCATTCCGGCAATTCAGAATAGACTCTTGTTTTAGTAGACTTCCATTACTTTGATCTTTAAACATTTACAGACCTTTAACTTTCGCAAACAGCTACATTACACACCGCATATTACATATCATCGAAAGGTATTAGGTAATATTTGAAAAGGCACTTTATGAACTGTAATCAATGTTGGGTGTAATTAGTTACAAAGGAACTAGTTTCTGTAATTAAAGTAAAGTAAGGGATGACTTTTCAGTTTTAGGTAGTTTAATTACAGTTACTTTCTTTAAATACTTTACATCAGTTTAACAGTTCTGCATAAATCAATCCGGGGAAGCAAAGTAATTGTATTTTTTGTTACATTTTGCAATATAAGTGCATTTTTCAATATAAATCAATTTGTGAAAATATAAAGTAATAAATCAGAGAAGCAGAGTTTTAGAAGATTTTTTTAAATTTTTTTATTCAGATATTTTGAATATAAACCTGATTTTTCAGCTAAAGAATGTTAGATTTGTCCAACAACTGCACTTGTAATAAGACAAAAATTAAATACGAAAATTGATGTTTCTAATTTGAAACGTTTGCGTTGATGCATATAACGTTTAAGTCAATTTTTTATTAATAAATGAAAGTTAACTTTCAGACAAATTAGAAAGTCATTTAATTCTATTTTTAATGATGTAATTAGCAATTAATTACTTTTTTGAAGTACAAAATGCAGAGTTCCACACAATTCATTCATGTTGTCCCAACACAAATCGATTAAATTAACTTAACAAATTTAATTGGATTGAACATAAAACAATTAAGTTGTCCCAAAACAATCTTAAGAATTGTGTTTTTCAGCTCATTTTAAATAAGTACTTTGAACAAGCAGCAAAAATCTTTGACTGTAATGCACATAAAATAAGTAGGAACAGTCTATTTTTGCCTGTATTTTGTTGTACCTGTAGCATTGTTGCACAGATCTGAAGAACAATATTTCAAGGTGTATCTGAGCCATCCAAAATTCACAGTCCAATTACCAAAAGAGTCATATGCACAATCCCTCGTGCCAAAACCAATACCACCACCTACAATGAAAAACAAAAAAAAGATTCATTAGCAAACCAAGTCAATAGCATATTCACTACCAAACACTTTACAGTCATGCAGATCTTACTGTATGTGATTTTGGAGATGCACTGGGAGTATAAAGTGCAGTTTTTTTCTGGACAAGTTACAGATGGCATGCTACAGTTGTAACACATCAGTGTCAGCGCTGAAAAGTCAATGAAAAGATAAAAATGAGGTATTTTTATAACTATATTTAACAATGAAATTGAAATAAAAGTGATATATTAAATGTATTTAAAAGAAGAAGTGCATTTATCTCACTTATAGAAGTGCATTTATTGGAAATCAATTTTGTGTGACGTACCTTTAGGGAAAAACAGAGTGAAAAAAAACACTGAGATGATTTGCCGCGCCATGGTCCAGCCGAAGTGTGTCACACTGACAATGAGATTATTATATAGTGGTTTCGTCAGGGTGTGTTTTTTTACATGTTAAAGCATAATGTCTTCCTGTAGGCGTTTTGACATTTGCGAGACACACATGAAAACATGCACTCATCATTTGGGAATTTTCCGATCACATTTAAATGATTTTACAGCACGTCAGTGAACGCTCAAGTATATAACCTTGTTTCTATAAAAGGAAAAAAAGCATTTGCTGTATGTTTTTCTATTACACAATATTCTGATTATCTGTTTTTACCAATTATTACGTCATAAGAATATTGTTTTACTTGATAATATACATTGTTCATTCATTTAGAGCATGTGTGGAAATGCAATACCTTGAATCAATGAACTACACTCAAAAAAAGATATTTGCTGCTTGTTTAATCTACTTACTTAAAATGAGATGAAACAACACATTTCTTGAGTTTTTTGGGGGCAACTTAATTGTTTTAGGTTCAATCCACTTAAATTTGTAAAAACTAGTAAGTAACCTCAATTCCTTCATGTTGTCCCAACACAAGTCGATTTTTTGGAACCCAGCTTTTTTTTTTAAGTGTACAGTACACTCAAAAAATGACGTTTGCTGCTTGTTCAAACTTATTTAAAATGAGCTGAAACAACAAATTTTGAAACAAAAAAAAAGTTTTTTGGGGGAAAACTTAATTGTTTTATATTCAATCCACTTACAGTACATTTGTAAAAAAGTAATAAGCTAACTGAATTCCTTCATGTTGCCTCAACACAAATTGATTGTGTAGAACACATTTTTCACAACTGTAAACGCCATATATTTTGTTTTATTTGAATAAAGGGATATTTCACCTAAATGTTTTTATTTACTCAGCATTTACTCACACCTAAAGTAGTTTTAAACCTTTATGAGTTACTTATATTGAAAACACAAAAAAATGATATTTTGAAAAATGTAGGAAACCTTTGGCAATTTGTAGGAAATTGACATAAGCAGCAGAAATTAAAGACGATCAAAGACAACATTCTTTAAAGAAAATGTAACAAGGTTTCAATCGTGGCAACCTGTTACTGACATGAATAAATGTTACTTTACATTCTTGTCATGCACAAATGTATTTTAGGAAATGTTTTTGAATGTACTTTGCTTTTTATTTGAATGTTGCATTTCCCCTACAGGTGAAGGCAGAATTAATCTTTACAATCAGAAAGATAATTTGCATGCCTCACTGATTGCATGTGATGATAAAACCCCCTCTTCCTACATTCTGCTGTATTTGAAAATTAGCGTGGGCGATATTCCAAGCTTTACCCTTTCATAAACATAAGTCTAATTTAGTTGTCTAATTTCATTTATATTCTATTCTGTACATTATTTCTGTTAAGTGACAAGACTTTTGTCTTGCAAAAAGCAAAGTCAAACCTTACTGTCCTGATTAAAAATCAAGGCATGATCATATTTTATTTTGGTAAAATAAGCGTAATCTAGAGGCCTTTGTCTTTCATATAAGCCACTTCTGATACCAAATGATCAACTAGAAGTCAAGTTATTATTTGTTGTTCCTAAAACTTGGATAGGCAACAAGACTTGTCAGGTAGTGTACAATATACTGTACATCTCTGACAGAACAATTTATTTCTGAGAAAAAAATTGAAATCATAATTTACTCACCCTCTTTTATCGCAAACCTATGCAGTAACTCACATTCATCTGTAAAACACAGAGCAAGACCTTAGGCAGAAAATGGACAATGATTTTAAGTTGAGCTAATCTATTAAAAGGTAAAAATAAGAACACAGTTACATAAAGAGCATGTCTGTCAAAAAAAAAAAAAAAAAGTATCATATTTTATTATTGATTACATTTTGACTGACCTAGATTTCTTTACCAGAATGATGGTAACTATCAATTTATCAAATATTCATTCATTTGAAGGATTTTAACCCTTTAATTACAGCTTGTTTACATAATACCACTGTTGTTGTTTTAATCAATAATATTATTTTCCATATACTAAAGGCTAAGCAGATTGGGTTTTTTTTGTTTTTTTTTGGTGGGGGTGTAACAACATACTGGTGCACTATTTATGTAATGCACCACAAAACAAACTCTGATGTCTACACCAACTCACAAAATTATAACTGTATAAGAAAGAATAAAAAATAAAAAAAGTGATTATTTGGCAAATTCATTCATTTTCTTTTCGGCTTAGTCCCTTTATTAATCTGGGGTCGCCACAGCGGAATGAACCGCCTAGCTGGCAAATTGTAATTTACAAATATATACAAAAATTTAATTTTTTTAAATTTGTTACAATTTTGAAACTGTTAACAATTTATGAAACATTGCAGTTTTAAATGAGTTAAACTTTTCATTAAGTACGTTTGCATCCTTTTATTTCTGCTACATTGCGATAAACTGCACACTTATTTGCATAATTTTTATTTGCTGTTTTCTGTTTTCCTCATTTCTGTCTCCTCATGAAAAACTTGTTTATTTGAAAAAAGGACAAATAAAGCTGCTTTCTCTAAGCATCAGTTTCGATATTTGTTTCTCCCAAGACACACGTGAGCAAACATTTAAGCAAGTACGCATTAAATTGATTAAAAGTTAAAGTAAAGAGATTTGAATTGTTTTCATTTTAATTTCATTAATAAAAAAATTTTATTCATAAAAAAATACTAAAATCAAGGTATAATGTTACCAAAAAAAATATTTTCAACAATCACAGTGCCAGTAAAGACATTTGCAAGGTTTTAAAAAGTTTAGCCCATGCTTTCACAAATATATGGAGCATAACTTGTTTTAATTTTGTTCATACGTTATATTTTTATATGATTTATATTTTTCATATATTACAGGAAATGTGTCTAAATTAGCATATTAGAATAACTTCTGAAATATAAGATGACAACTGGAGTGATGATGCTGAAAATTCATACAATCTGGAATAAATAACAATTAAACATTCAATTAGAAATTTCAAATTGAAATTTGAGTATTTACAATATCACAAATTTGACTGTATTACTGATCAAATTAATACAGTTTTGGTGAGCAAGACTTGCTTCAAAAACTAAATATTAGACCGCAAGACACGAGCCTGTAGACTTATAGCTTTTGAAAACGACACAACAATCACGAAGAAAGATTTAATATTTGCCCATTTTTTTCTTACAAATGACAACATATTATACATCAACATGTCAATCTGATTAATCATTAAGTCAGTACTATTTTCATTGCTACTATATGCTTTTGTTCATATTTTACTCATGAGTAAAAATATGAGAAAAGCTATTTGAGAAATGATTAAGACATCACGCAAAAAACATAAACGTGGCAAGATGTGAATGTCTTCTGTAAATGCATTTCATTTCTTTAAACGTTTGTTAACTTGATGTCGAAACATAAGCATAAGTGCCACCACCACCATTTGTGCAAAAAATTACAACCAATTTTCCTCTGGCTCCATTAACATTCAATTCCTACAGGAGTGGAATAACAAGAGCATGAATGGATGAGCACTTCAGAGGTCCTCTAGACACACACAGCGTCACTTTTCTTACTCGTTCAAATTAAGACATTAGTAACAAATCAACAACCATATAAGAAACCTAAGAAAAAAAATCAAAACATGACAAGTTCCATTTACCTCAGAATGATTGGTCCTTAGAAACTAACTTAAATATCACTTGATCAGTCACTGACAAACATTTGACAGAAATACAGACCGATTCACCTGTGGAGCCTCTTCAAGTCAGTTGTGTCTGAAATGAAATGCCTGTTACAAACAGTCAGTTTGGTTTTTTAAAGAAAAAAAAAAACTTAGTCCCACTACGCTTATTTATACACCTATTATAAACACCTTATGAAAAAACTGAAATACGAAGGCCACTGTATAATATATTAATGCAATTAATAGCATTTATTTAAAGGATAGTTCACCCAAAAATGAAACATTTGTCATTATTTACTCACCCTGATGCTGTTGCACACTGTAAAAAGCCAATACACAGCAAAAATGCTTTTCTTACTTGGAGTTTTTGTCTTGTTTCTAGTCCAAATATCTAAAATATCTTAAATCAAGAGACATTTTCAAGACAAGCAAAAAAATATTGTTTTGTTTTCAGAAATAGTGTGAAAATTAGGTGAGTTTAACCTTAAAACAAGCAAAATAATCTGAAAATGGGGTAAGAAAAATAATCCTATATCAAAGCAAAAACAAGATTATTTTTCTTACCCCATTCACTGTAAAAAAAAAAAATGCTGGGTTCCACACAATTCCTTTCTATTGTTCCAACACAAATAGATTAAGTTAACTTTGCAAATTTAGGTGAACTGAACATAAAACAATTAGGTTGTTCCAAAAAAAAAAAAAAACTAATTTTAAATCAGAAGTTTGAACAAGCAGCAAAAGCTTTTTTTTTTGAGTGTTGGCTGATTATATTTTGCTTGTTTTAAGGGTAAAAACTCACTTAATATTAATGTGTTGTTTCTGAACACAAGACAATTCTTTTTGCTCGTCTAGAAAATGCTTCTTGATTTAAGAATTTTTTGATATTTGGACTAGAAACGAGACAAAAACTCTAAGTATGAAAAGTATTTTTTACAGTGGACTTTGCTTTAAAAAAGTGAGTAAATGCATTGAGTCATGCCATAAGTACTTTTGCCTTTTTCAGACCCCAAATGGAAAAACCAAAAATAACAGAAAACAATAATGGCACATACTGTAATTAACGACCAATATGAAGTTACTAAAAAAGATCACAGAATTTAAATTTATATTTAAACTATTTAGTGGGATACCAAACCTGTATCTAATATTCAATAAATTCCCGGATCTTGATAGTTTGTTTTTATGCACGAGCTCTGTTAGTGTGGCAGTTCACTCAAACTTTACTAGAAAAAATTTATAAACATGAAATCAAACAATAAATTTATAGAAATGTCAGTATAGTTCCACCACATTGGATGAAAGTCTGAATGACAGCTGACACGTGAATGCAATAACTTTCTGCTGTGACGAAAAGAAAAAAACAAAACAATATTCCTATAGATATATGGTGTTGCATTTCTATTTATGTACATTTTTCACAATTGCAAAAACGTAAATGAGCAGTTTGTGCACAGTAAATGTGCTTGTTGAACTATAGCTTTAACTTGACTGATTTAAAACATCTGATGTAAAGTTGAAACAGTGGCAGGTCTACTCAATAATTAAAAAGCAGAGGCCTAGATGTTCAGAATGCATCATTGTGAGCATTTGTTTTAGATTTCCGCACTAATCTGTCCTTTAATGTTTTTCTGTGAATTACAGGCGCACTTAAAAGCAATTATCCTTAAAGGGATAGTTCACCCAAAATGGAACATTTCTTCACCATTTACTCACACTCAAGTGGTTTTCACTTCGCATTCCTTTCTTCTGTTGAGCACAAGATATTCTGAAGAATGTTGGAAAAAAGCAGCCATTGACATCCATAGCAGGAATAAAAAATACTATGGAAGTCAATGGCTGCTTTTGGAAAGAAAAAAAAATGTTTAGTATGTTTTGTGCTTTTGTGTTCAACAAAGAAAAGTGGAAAAAGTGGAGGATGAAAAAGTGAAGTAAGGAAATGCTAATGAAGAAATATTAAGGAAATCAATGGGGTTTTGAATAAGTGAAGGTGGAGTAAATCATGACGATGTTAATTTTTGGGTGAACTATCCCTTTAAATGTTGCGTTTCATGCATTGATAACTGCTAATAGGAATGATTAGATACTCTTTACTCCTTTCTGATTAACACCAACTGCAGTTTATCAGTATGAGAAGCCCTCAAACACGCAATCAAGCCCTTTATATCACCATTCATTCATTCAAGTATGAGCACAGATGCTGTTCTTCCGTTCACTAGTGTTTCTGGCGTTCAGGAGAGCTGAACTGACTCAGTATGTTAAGGGACTGAGTATAAACAGTCGATCCTCCTCTTTCCTGATCCACTTCAGGAGTCTGTTGACAGCAGATACAGCGAGACTCTTTGTTCCCAGAGGACTGAAGCAGAGGTAGAGCTCAAAGCCACTGGTTACCTGAAGAAATGGTGAGGTTTGACAAAGTTAGAAACAGAGAAAGCAGCAAAGACAGGTTTTAAAAAGACTTAAAAGGGATAGTTCACCCCAAAATGAAATTTGACTCATGATTTAGTCTACCTCATGGGGTTTTAAACCTTTATTTCTTATGTTCTTTCTTCTGTTGAACACAAAAACAGCTATTTTGAAGAATGCTGATTGATGGCACCCATTGACTTCTATATTAGGAAAACAAATATACTAAAGAAATCAATGGGTCTCAGCAACCAGCATTTTTCAAAATATCTCCTTTTGTGTTCAACAGAAGAAACTCAAATAGGTTTTAAACAAGTGAATGATGAATAAATGATGACAAAAATTTCATTTTTAGGTGAACTGTCCCTATAATGGGCTGCCAATCTAGACAATCTAAACGTGTGTGTGTGTGTGTGTGTGTGTGTGTGTGTGTGTGTGTGTGTGTG
>CAIGQV010017532.1:3937771-3956108 GCA_903798115.1 Danio jaintianensis
TCTATCTATCTATCTATCTATCTATCTATCTATCTATCTATCTATCTGTCTTTCTGTCTGTCTGGCTATCTGTCTATCTGTGTTTGTAAAGTTATAAAAAAAATTAAGAGACAACTTTGTATGATTAAAATGTACAATTTATGGTTATGTGTTTGAGTAAACCTTTTTTTTGTTTCTTCCTATTTTCCATAAACAAAATAGTTGAAAAAATATGTTTAGACATCTCTGACATGTTTATATACATTTTAGACAACACAATGCCAATGTTTTAACTTCAGAATAGTTTGGTAATAATTTAGTTGGAAAAAACTGAACAAATGAACATGTTTGTTATTCAGACCAGTTTACATCTTCTGAAAAATGTTCTAAAAATGCTCTCTTTTTTCCAAATGAAATAAAACAAATATATTAACTTTTTAGTCAAACCCATATCTATTAATACAAATGAGAGTTTTCAAATGGTCTGGTCTCTTAATTTTTTATATTTATAACATCTAACGCTTCTTTTTATTCTCTGGAATATTTCATTAGCTTGAATTTGTTCCTCATTCAATTTGTTCCCAAAAAGGCCAAAAAATGTGAAAACCTGACTGATTATTAAAGGGATAGTTCACCCCCCAAAAAATCTGTCATCATTTACTCCCCCTCACTTGTTCCAAACCTTTTTAAATGTATATCTACTGTTGAACACAAAGAAAGAAATACTGAAGAATGATGTAAACCAGCCATTGACTTCCAAGGTATATTTATTACAAAGGATGTCAATGGCTGCTTATTTCCAGCATTCTACCGAATATCTTGTTTTGTGTCCAACAGAAGAAAGAAATTTATAAAAAAAATTAAAACCACTTGAGTCTGAGTAAATGGTAAGCATATTTTTTAAATTTTTTGGTAAACTATGCATTTAAATTGTGTAAATATAACTACCAGTATTTGCGTGTTGTTAACCATTAAAAAATGTGTCTTGGTGACATTTATCCATGTTTATTTTCTTTTCAACACAGTCTTCTCCAGTGGTTTCAGTCAGCCCCAAACAAAACTTGTCCACAATGCAGAAAACAGGTAAAACATTGGCTTGATGTAAACTGTCTTGTGCTTCTGAATAAACCAGACTAAAGTAAAACCATTTATTTTCCAGGTCAGCACGCGGCACATAATTAACAAGCTGTTCTTTGACATAGCCCCAGAGGATGATGGGGCGCCAGTGGATCCTGAAAGTTTACAGGTGATGTTGCGTGGTGGTAAAAGGATAGTTTACCCAAAAATTCTAATTTACTCACCCTCAAGTGGTTCCAAACCCTTTATCAGTTTCTTTTTTCTGTTGAACACAAAATAAGATATTTTGAAGAATGTTAGGAATTAGTAAAAAGTGGCTTTTCAGTTTTGGGTGAACTCTCCTTTTAAATGTATTCAATTGCTAGAGTGTGTTAACACAGTGTGTGTGTATATATATATATATATGTGTATATATCTTGAAGTGCATCATCATCTGATTTCAGAATGAGCTTGATCGCATGAAAGCAGTGCTGTCTGGAAAAGGTAAGCCAGAAATCATATTCTCATGTTCGTTATCAATTCGTAAACGTCTATTCATATCTTTGTGTGTGTTATGCTTTACAGAGAAAGAATGGAAGGAAAAGCAGAAGTCAGTCGACACTTTAAAAGACACAATCGAGAAGCAGAAGAAGGAATTGGATAGAGTCCGGAAAGAAATTGGTGATAAAGAGATGCTGTGTTCCGTTCTCCGGGTATATTAGTTTTAATTGAAGAATTTAGTCTATTGGTTCAGCAAATGTTTTGACTGTAATTTAAAGCTGGTCTTGTTTTTGTTATGCTTGCAAATCTTAGAAACAGATGAATTTCTTGGAGAGCCAGAAAAATGAAGGACAGGCAGCCAAGGAGGAAGCCAAGCGGCTCCGAGTCAAAATGAAAACCTACGAGAGGTACTAAACATGTGGCTAAGATGGGATTTGATCAACATTGTCAACAATTTAGTGTAGTTTTATGTAAACCTCAATTGTTATTATTGTTATTGATTAAATGGAAGAAACTTTTAAAAATAATTTTGAATGAGTGTTTTGATGCAAGTTTATATCTAAATATTTATTTCATGTAGAGCTGTGGTGAAAAATTGATTCTGAGCTTAGTTTTGAACAGCAGGTGGTGCCGTATGCTTTAAAAACAGCCGTATTCTGCTTGCATACAATTTTTTACAAATACCACTTGAACGTAAAATACTCATTAATAAAGTTAGAAAAGGTTTAAGTGAAATGCAAGGGTGTTCATAGTGAGCTGTTTTCATTAATCTTGTGACCTAAAAGTCAACTTGCATGACTCAGCTGAACAGAAGTGCATTTTCTTGTGAGTAATTGAGTGTATGGTTAAAAACTAGCCTAGAGCACCTTCTGCTGTTAAAAACTAGCCCAGAGTACCAAATGCTGTTCAAAAACTAACCTTGAATGCTATCTGCAGTAAAAACCTAGCCTAGAGTGCCATTTGCAGGTAAAAGCTTGTCTAGAGTGCCATCTTAGCATTAAACTAGCCTACTTGGCAAACTTACCAAAAAATAGCCTAGAGCACTATCTGCTGTTAAAAACTAGCCTAGAGCTCCATCTTAGCCCTAGAGTGCAGTTTAGAGCAGTTAAAAAGTATTCGAGCGCAATCTGCAGTTTAAAAACTAGCATAGAGCGTCATCTGCTGTTAAAAACTATATTAGTGCACCATCTGCTGCTAAAAACTAGCCTAGAGTGCCATCTTAGCATTAAACTAACTTAAGCACCATTTGCAGTTAAAAAACTAGCATAGAACTCCATCTTAGCCCTAGGGTGTCATTTAGAGCAGTTAAAAACTAGCCTAGAGCGACATTTGCAGTTAATAACTAGCTTAGAGTGCCATCTGCTGTTAAAAACTAGCCTAGAGTGCCGTCTTAGCATTAAACTAGCCTACTTAGCAAAAAACTAGCCTAGAGTGCCATTTATAGTTTAAAAACTAGCCTAGAGCTCCATCTAGTCCTAGAGCATTATCTAGAGCAGTTAAAAACTAGCCTAGAGTGACATTTGTAGTTAAAAAGTAGCCTAGAGCACCATCTGCTGTTAAAAATTAAGCTCAGAATGGATTCAAGAGAGAATAGTGATGCATTTTGGAAATCTCAGAATCCATTTCTGGAATGATTTTTTTGCCAGTTTTAGCTGTATGGATAAAAACATTTACTGACCATTTTTGGTTCCTTGAGTTTTCTTGTTTGTTTTCATGCTTTATTATGTGTTTCTGTCTTTTAGTTTGGACGTTGTCCTTCAAGGTCAGAGGTCAGAGGTGGAGGCCATGATCACTGATATGGGTGTTGGTCAATCTGCTGTTGAACAGTTGTCGATATACTGCATCTCACTTAAAAAGTATGTTTTACTTTACCGAGTTGTAGTCGGCAAATCCAGCACTCTCTCACCACTGTATGTTTTTAGTGTAGTCTTGTTTTTAAACTTATAACCTCATTAGTTTTACTTACCCAAACCTTTTCAAATGACACCAGTTGGGTTTTCTTACATGCTGTTTTAGCGTTTTATACATAAACCAATTACTCGACCTCAAATAAATGTATTTTTCTTCTCAGGGAGTACGACAATCTGAAAGGAAGCCTCAAATCATCAAATGAGATGTGTGAGAAGCTAAAAAGGGAAATGATCTCTTCTAACAGCAAGGTTTTTGCCGTTTTCTTCTTTCTAACACTGTGCATAATAAATAAAAAAAAACATACTTTTGCATCCATGTATTTGAGTCCATTAAGTTTTTTGTTTGTTGTACTGCAGTTGCAGAAAGCCACATCAGAGACAAACAGGACAAAGGAGGACATGAAGGCACTTCAGAAAGATCTGTCCAGCGCAGACAAAGAGATCACTGTTAGAAACTCAACTGTTTGTTATATAATATATAGAAACGTAGTTATAGACTATTTGTGTTTTTCATCCAGCAGGCTTCGAGATGGCTTAAAGGGATAGTTCACCCAAAAAATTTTATTTACACACTATTTACTCACACTCAAGTGGTTCTAAACTTTTACGAATTTCTTTCTTCTGTTGAACACCTGATGAATGTTGGGAAAAAAGCAGCCATTGACATCCTTAGTAGAAACAAAAAAATACTATGGAAGTCAATGGCTGTTTTTTTACAACATTCCTCAGTATATCTTCCTTTGTGTTCAACAGAAGAAAATAACTCAGGTTTTGAAAAAGTGGAAGAAGAATAAATGATGACAGAATAAAATTTTTTGGGTAAACTATCCCTTTCAAATAAATAAAAATAATACAAAATAAGCTGTAAAAACAGCTAAAGCTCAGTATGTTCGCTGATATCATTCCCTCAACATCTGACATTTATATTTAAGAACCAGGTTTGGTTAACAGTATTGGATAACAGTGATATACATGGGGATATTTAATAAGTGATTTCTAAACCTAGAAAAGTCTTGAAAAATAGTTAGGTCTTAAATACGAAAATTTCTATAACAAATATACATCGTCTAGTTATGTCAATCACTAAAATGTTTTAGCGGATAGAAATCTGTATTTGTGAGCAAAATTAATGTTTATTAATTTTTTTAGGAAAAGCCATAATCACAAATGTAATTATATTTTTTTCATTACGTGTATATATAAAACGAATAAGACATTCAGATCTTTTTTTTACAGTAAAAGGTTTTAGATTTTAGAAAAATTGTTTAGTTTTTTACGTTAATTTAGAAATATATTGTCTATGACGATGTGAGCCTTGGAGTTGGGTAACTACTGTTAGAGATTATGTTGTTTGTTTAAAATGCTTAAGTTAAACGGTACATAACAAATGAAATGCAAAGGAAAGATGAAGTTAGAAATCATTTTCAGTAAAAATGCATTTACATTACATATTCAATCAGCCACAAGAGGGTGCAATTTCTCTCTTTCTAAAAACTTGATCTAATTTGATTGATGTTTCACAGAGTTTGAAGAAGAAGGTGGAGATTCTTCAGCGAACGTTAAGCACTCCAACTCGCACTAACGAGGCTATCAGCAGATTAGTGTTTGAAAGGTCAGAAATAAGCCTTATTTTGGATGCAACATCTCAATTTGGTAGATAACACTTTTTAAAGATTTTGTTTGTTTGTTCATTTGTGCCTCCAGCCCTGCGCCTCTGGAGCTGAAGCCTCCTGGTCATGGTCAGATGACAGACTCTCAGGAAATTGACCTCAACCTGACGTTTGACATTAACACCCCTGAACAGGTGGAGAAGAAACCCGTTCAGGTCCCTAAGAAGATGCGTCTGGATCCTTCAGTGTGAGTTTTCACTCTGCACTCCAGTATTTAAATAACACTGTTCTTATGATTCCTACTGATATCTGTTCATTTTCACTTTTCCACAGATCCTCATCAACACAAAACACAGAAAACACACATGGCCGAAATGTATGTGTTCTGTTGGGGTGTTAAAATATTGAGGAAAAGTACTTTTTCATGTTGAAAGTTTAATATTTTGCAATGCCTGTTTTTGTTTTCAGAACGGTCGTGTTAAAGATGATGATGTCATGATGGGACCCTTGTTTAGAAACTCGCTGCTCTTTAGAAAGAATGCATTTGGAAGCATGCTGGACCCCTGCAAATCTGGCACTGTAAGAGACTATTCAGAGTTTTTGGAATTTTCTGATTTTGTAACATAAAGGTGAAGTTAGTGGCCCTCTTGTGAAATTTGTATTTTTTTTCCAAAGTGCTGTTTAACAGAGAGAAGATTTTAACAGTTTTAAACATAATAGTCCTTGCCATGAGGACAGTGCACACTATTTAGCTAGTTATTTTGCAAGATACTATAGTATTCAGCTTAAAGTGTAATTAAAAGGCTTAACTTGGTCGGAAAAAATTCGGTTAACTAGGCAAGTCACCTTAAAAATAATTTTTGTTCAAATTAAAAACTGTCGCCACAGTGGAATGAACCGCCAACTTATCCAGCATATGTTTTACACAGCGGATGCCCTTCTAGCTGCAACCCAGTACTGGGAAACATCCATACACTCTCATTCACACTCATACACTATGGCCAATTTAGTTTATTCAATTCACCTATAGCGCGTGTCTTTGGACTGTGGTGGAAACCGGAGCACCCAGAGGAAACCCACACGAACACAGGGAGAACATGCAAACTCCACACAGAAATGTCAACTGACCCAGCCTGGACTCGAACCAGCGACCTTCTTGCTGTGAGGCGACAGTGCTAACCACTGAGCCACCGTGTCGCCCTGGTAGAAGTAACACTTTGTCCAAAAGGGAAAAATATTATAGGAAATACTGTGAAAATTTGCTTGCCCTGTTAAATAATTAACTTCACAGGAGGGCTGATAATTTTATCTGTAACTGTATTCCACTAGTTTTAATGCACAACACTCTTGTTCAAAACGTTTGGGGACAGTAAGTTTTTAAAAAGTTTTTATTTTATTATGCTCATCTAGTAATAAACTAAATATTACAGTTTAATAGGAACATTTTTCGTTTAATATATTTTAAAATGTAACCTATGCCTATATGTTATTTGATATTTTAAAAACCACACTTTATATTGCAAATTTAGAGCTCTAAGATCATAAGCAATGATAATATTATCAGTAATTATTTTATTTTGTTATTATTTTTCAGCGTACTTCAATAAATTAAAAAAGCACAGCATTTATATGAAATTGAAGTCACATGTAACATTATAAATGTCTTCAGTGTGACCATTATCAGATGCATGCTTCTACAAAAGTAATTAATACAAAATTATTAATAAAAAAACCCCAAACTTTTGAATGCTTTTTAGTTTCCCCTCATGCATTTTTCTTTTCTTATTGAAGGTAAGATCTGGCTATGATGGACTCGGAGGAAGAGCCAAATTTATCCAACCTGTATCCTGATCATACCAATATACCATTTATATATGCTTGGAAATCATTATTTGAAGTTCTTTTTGTTGATAATATTTGCTTAACTCTACCATGTGCACCAGTCTCCTCTTTCTGAGATTCGACCTCTTGTGATGAAGTCTAAGAGGAAGAAGATCTCCAGGCCTGTTACAAGCAAACCCACCTCCAGCCTGACCACTCTGGACGGGTTCTTGGAATAAAACGTCACCCTTTTGAGGCCCAAGAGAGACCCTTTTCCCGTGATGATGACAGCCAGAAACGCATTAACGGAAGTGACCATTTACAGAAGCTATAATAATGGAAGTGGTCCTTGTGAATGCCTGTTATCCACGTGGAGCTGCTGATGAACGCAAAACATTTTTTAGCGCTAGCTTTTGTACATTTTCAATAGAGACTGAAAATGAAGTCTAGTGCAAGACCGTGTTTGTGGAAAGTCTGTATGTTTTTCAGCTTGGATAGATTGAATGGTGCCACCGGGTAGTGGATGCCTCATAATTTGCTGAATTTAACTAGTCGAAAGAGTTTTATGTATTTGACTTTGCTTGCTATCAAAATTAAACTGGCCTGCATTTCTGTCGTTGTTTTCTGTGTCTTTAGGTTAGAATTTATGTTTTTTTTTTTTGTTTGTTTTGTTTCTTCTCTAAATAGTTTCATATATCAAATTGTTTGAGATTTGTTTTTCTCTTGTGTCTGTACAGATGATTATAATGTGAAACAATAAAATATAGTTTTTATTAGTATTTATCTGCTCTGATTACTTTATTACATTAGTCACTTGTAATAGATAAACAACAAAAGTGTATAAAGCCAAATAAAAAAGGAGTCTTCCCATATATATGCAGCAGGGGGCGCTAAAGGTTTGCGTATTTGAAGGGGATTTAATGGTTTAATTGTTCAATAATCAAGCAAGCTGAAAAACTGATGGGTATGCTAAAAATCAACGAATTATGTAAATTAGTGACTACATTAAGAGAAACTACACTAAAGTACATTTAAAAAGTGTTACTGGAAAGAAATATTGGAATGATTTAGGAAGCATCATGTGACATTTACATCATAAATGAAATTACATTTGAAATGATATTTAATTGTAATGCAGCAGGACACTGTCTTAATCTATTAAAATGGAAAAAAATTAACAAACCATTAATGGATCAGTAAATAATTAATGATGAAGCTGATATTTATAAAGGACATACCAGGTAGTCTGAGAAAATTTAATAAAGATTTATTTTTTTAATTGTTATAACATGTCAGTGTTTTTACTATATTTTATTAATAAGTAAATGTAGCCATGGTGACCATTTTACCAGACAAGATTAATGTAACTAAATGAAAGGCAAGTTCAAAATGTTTTATAGCTACGATTTTCAGAGATCAACTATTACCTTAAACATCCATCCAGTTGCCACATCTGTCTATTGAAGAATTCAATCAAAACAAAACGATATATTATATAGTACTATATATTTACTATAACTTATAGTAAATACCACAGTGTTTTTGAATCCTACTATAGTACACTGTAAAAAAGAAAAGAAAAGCAGGGTTCCACAATTCATTCATGTTATCCCAACACAAATCGATTAAGTTAACATAACACAATTTAGGTGAATTGAACATAAAACAATTAAGTTGTCCCCTCAAAAAATCAAAAAAATGGTGTTGTTTCAGCTCATTTTAAATAAGTAGTTTGTACAAGCATCAAAAATCATTCTTTGAGTGTAAAGTAAATTGAATACGTTGTGGTAATTCTATAGTTGCTATGGTAATACAACAATAGTAATATTGCACGATTTCTATTACTACATATATTATAATACAACATACCACAGTTTAATGTCGTAAATACTAAAGTATACAAACTATTTCAGTTTATCAGTTTACTATACTGGGGCGGCACGGTGGCTCAGTGGTTAGCACTGCCGCCTCACAGCAAGAAGGTCGCCAGTTCAAGCCCTGGCTGGGTCAGTTGGCATTTCTGTATGGAGTTTGCATGTTCTCCCAATGTTGGCGTGCGTTTCCTCCGGGTGCTCCGGTTTCCCCCAGAGTCCAAAGACATGTGCTGTAGGTGAATTGAATAAGCTAAATTAGCCGTAGTGAATGAGTGTGTATGGGTGTTTCCCAGTACTGGGTTTTGGCTGGAAGGACATCTGCTGTGTAAAACATATGCTGGATAAGTTGTCGGTTCATTCCGCTGTGGCGACCCCTGATAAATAAAGAGACTTAGCCGAAGGAAAATGAATGAATGAGATTTCTATACTGCTTTTAAATAGTTGTAAATATTATAATATATAGAGTATAATACACTTTACTACAGAATGGTTCAAAAACGCTCCACTACAGTATTTTTTCATGTGGGATATTTCAGTAGCGCTAACCCATCTATTTTTTAATCTCACACATCTAATATAAAGTCAGAGCTTACAGATGACTGGAAAGGTTTTGTGACGTCCTGTAGAGAGTAATTTTGATCTTATCATCAGTTCTGGCACTTCAGTATCATTACGCGCCTGTAAGCCTCTTGTGCATCAGTCCCTCTCACTTCCAATTTTGTCCTATATTTTTCATTTACGAGGAGTGCGGACTTCCGCTGAATGCTGTTCATACTCGGGAAGGCTTCCATCAGGCCGAGGAGTCAGGGATTTATTCAGAGAGCACAAAGGGAATCTGTTTTTGATGGGATGATTACTGATCTTGAAAAAGCCTCTTATGGAGCAGGTAATTGTGTCGTAGAGGTTATTATTTCGCCACAGCCTCCCAGTGCAGCTAGAGTATGGAGTATAATTCTCTTTGAGGCCCATGAATGGAGAACTGAGTGATGTTTACGTGCAATTTTCACCTATGTCTTAAGGTGGTCATATTTAACAGTGTTCAGTGATTTTCTTTTTCTTTTTTTTTTGCAGCCAAAATCCAGTCATTCCATTTGTATCAGGAATTTAGTCATGCAAATGTGCTGCACTGAAGCTGAAAAATGGCTTGAATTGTGTTTAGACCATCTCTTCACTGATGACAAATGCTATTCTTGAAAATGTTACTAATGTACACCTTAAAGGAACACTCCACTTTTTTGTAAATAGGCTAATTTTATAAGTCTCCTATTAAAAAAATGAGTTTCATCATTTTTTAATCCATTCAGCCGATCTCTGGGTCTGGAAGGAGCACTTATAGCTTAGCTTAGCATAGATCATTGAATCGGATTAGACCATTAGCATCTCGCTCAAAAAAACTAAAAATCATATTTAAAGCTTGACTCTTCTGTCATATCGCATCATGTACTAAAACCGATGAAAAAATAAAAAGTTGGTATTTTCTAGGTCAATTTGGCTAGGAAATATACTCGCATTCTGGCGTAATAATGAAGGGAATTTGCTGCCGTACCATGGCTGCAGCAGACGCAATGATACGAAGCTATGGTACGAAGTGATATGGAATGGTATTGTTGGAATCGCTTTTGGAACAGTTTTTCCCAGCAATAAAAATGAGACTTTCTGTAGCTTAAATATGACACTGCCGCACTAGCATTAGCACAAGGTGATAAAAATGTATACCTTCAATGCCATGTTATACCTGACCCACTAAAAAAAAAAAACCCTTGACTGCACTTAGCACGTATATTGCGTTTTACCTACTCAAGACTAGTCCGATTTCACTTATGTATACTTTGTTTTCTCTTGTACTGATTGCTTCTTTTGTGAACCTCAATTGTAAGTCGCTTTGGATAAAAGCGTCAGCTAAATGACTAAATGTAAATGTAAATGTTATTCACATTGGATAAAAGCATCTATCAAATGTAAATGTATGTTAGTATTCATGCATTTAAAACTGCAGGTGACAATAAATGCAGTGCTCACTTAAAATACTCAGTACATTTTTGTGCAATGAAAGGCAATATATACTCTAAAAAATGCTGGGTTGTTGTAACCCAACGTTGGGTCAAATATGGACAAACTCAACCATTGGGTTACAACAACCCAGAACTTTTTAGAGTGCAGTTATCATAATCTCCAACGCTCCAAAAATTTGGAATTGTCTCCTAAATTAAGTGAAAGAATCCCCTAGCATTTATGTTTTGAAAAAAGTTTTCTCCCCGTGTTGGCGTGGGTTTCTTCTGGGTGCTCCGGTTTCCCCCATAAGTCCAAAGACATGCGCTATAGGTGAATTGGGTACGCTAAATTGTCTGTAGTGTGTGTGAATGAGAGTGTATGGGTGTTTCCCAGTGATGGATTGCAGCTGGAAGGGCATCCGCTGTGTAAAACATATGCTGGATAAATTGGCGGTTCATTCCGCTGTGGCGACCCCAGATTAATAAAGAGACTAAGCCGAAAAGAAAATGAATGAATGAACAAATATAATAGTACGTGAAGTATATGCATTTTCAACGCTATCTCACTGCAATTTGTATCTTTTTGATTTAGTGGCTAAGTGTTATGAAGTCGTACGATCTCATTTGTACAATATAGTATGATTTGCTTATCCCCCAATGACGGCTGGGTTTAGGGGTGGAGTTGGGTGGCACGCCTCGTTTTTAAAACAATCGTACATTTTCATATGACTAAACTCGTACGAATTCATTAGAATTAGCCACTAAACTGACAAAACTTTAAATAATTCCGTTTCCTTGTGAAATCAGGCTGGCATTTTATGTATATATTTAGATTGTGTATGTATGTATGTACAGTATGTACAGTGTGTGCATGTATATACACATGTAAGTACTACTGTGTGTGTGGGTGTAAGTGTATGTTTATATGTGTGTACATGTATGCATTTATCTAAATATATATTTGTTATTTTGCTCTATTTGTTTATCTGTTGTTTTTATATTTTACCTGATATTGATGTTTTATTCTTAATATTATTTGTTTGTGAAGCACTTTGGGGGTGGCACGGTGGCTCAGTGGTTCGCACTGTCGCCTCACAGCAAGAAGGTTGCTGGTTCGAGTCCCGGCTGGATCAGTTGGCATTTCTGTGTGGAGTTTGCATGTTCTCCCCCTGTTGGCGTGGGTTTCCTTCAGGTGCTCCAGTTTCCCCCATAGTCCAAAGACATGCGCTATAGGTGAATTGAATAAACTAAATTGTCCGTAGTGTATGAGTGTGTTTGGGTGTTTCCCAGTACAGTGTTGCAGCTAGAAGAGTATCCGCTGTGTAAAACATTTGCTGGATAAGTTGGCGATTCATTCCACTGAGGCGACCCCTGATGAATAAAGGGACTAAGCCGAAGGAAAATGAATGAATCAAGCTTCATGTATATATGCATTTATGTAGGAAAAGTGCTATACAAATAAAAATGTATTATTATTATTTTTAATATTATTATTATTATCTATTTCTAGGTTTCCTGACTCACTCAATGGGCTATGGGAGCTACAAATAGACTTGGATTTGTTCTTTCCTTGTCTAAATCGTGTTACAAATCCATGTATGTGCAGACTTGAATGTTTTTGCTTCCCTGTATCTTCAAAACTTCCCTTCTCCAATTTCTCCGAATGTTTCTCACAATGTGTTCCCGCCAGATCACTGCGCTCGCTTTATAAGAACCATCTGGAGTGACTCGTGCTCCGTAACTGTTTTCATTAGGTTAATGAAGCTGTGGAAGATAAGATACAAGGTCTTTTTATGGACCACGAGGCTCATGGGAAAGCAGAACTGACAGGAAGAAGTCCCACAGACCATACTGAGGTCCAGCTGACCTCTCGCTCTATTCCTGTTTCCTACAAGGGTCGAGACAAAATTTTCATAGCACAAAATATTTACTGGCACTTTTAGCAATGAGTTAAGTCGCTCACTTCCTGTGGAGGGCAGCAGCTGGAGCTCCAGTATAAACATCTGTGGCTGATTTGGTGGTTCTGCTCCTCTGGGCTGTTTTAAAGTAGATCCTGGAGTGTTTACATAGAGCCTGTGGGGGAACGGCCAGCCAGACAAGCATGTGAACCGAAGCTAAAGCAGGACAGGGTCTCCGCTGGGCCTCCGTTTCCGCTATTATATGTCTATACAGATCTGGAAACTAATCATAGATCATGTAGATTTGTGTTGAGATCTATGTGCAAATGCTTTATCGCAGCTAACCTCCTGCAAGGACACTTGACAGGTGGTATAAGCAAGCGAGAAGTGCGCATGCTGAATTTCTCTTCTTAAATAACAGGGTTTGCTGCCTCTGGCTAAAATTGCATCATGTTCAAGTATACGACACCAAAAATATGTGTGGGTAGAGATGTGCACATTTACATTCCAGTGTCCTCAAGACAGATTCATGAAAACTTTCTTAAGAAGCTAAGAAGTTGGGAAGAACGTTTGCAAGTACAAGGGTTGAACAATTCTTGAGACGTTCTCAAATATTTAAGATCATTTGGAAAATGGCTGTACAGAAAATGGAAATACTTTCCTCAACCTACATTTTTGTGAAACCACAGGTTTTGAGGTAAAATGAACACCACAAGCAGTATAACGCCAACTACTTTTGTTCCTTTTCACACTAATGATATTTTCAGCGACATATCAATGAGTATAGGATTGTTTTGTGCAGTTTTTTTGTAAAACACCAAATAAATGCCACAAAACAACTTAAAGGTGTTTATGATTTGTAATCTAATACTTTTGCCTCACCTACTGTATGTATCTCCATATGGACAACTATGCATATGGTCAGTTTGCTCAGTAGCTCACTTTGTACAGTGTTGTACTTTGAGTTTGAGTCTGGTGAAGCACAGTTCCACAAATGAGATAAAAGTAAAATGGAAGTAAACTTATTTGGTCACAGTGCACTTTTCTCAATGTTTGCTTCTGAAAACACTATTGATTGGGTTTAGAGAAAGGTTTAGGCCAGAGGTTCACTGATGATCTGTAAGACAACCACCACCTTCTCATGCACAAAAAGGGTGTGTATCTAAAACGTACAACAAAATGTACTCTAATGCTGTGTTCACACCAGACGCAGCACGCGCGATTAAATGAGTGAACATTTTGAGTCTACTCGCTTCATTTGCACATCAAATTCACTTCACAATGGACGCCGATTCTCATCATGGGCAGGGCTTCTGTCTGCCTGGTGACTCTAGCTTCGTTGCTAAATGGCTAACATGGATTTTATTGAGATAGTAGCTGTACTTTATGTGCTTTAGGAATGCTGAAAAACAGCCTAGATTCATTCAGTGTTGTGTCTGAGTCCACTAGATTCTTTGAGAGGTGCACCCAGCTCTGTGAGTTCATCAACTCCTGATGGAGGATGATGGAGGCTTTCAGCGGTGCTTCAGACTGAGCCTAGCCCAGTTTGATGAGCTGTTGTCCAGTGTCGGCAAGAGTATTTCCCCTTGGGACACCAACAACAGGCACCACGTCATAATCAATCCCCTACAAGAGAAAGCTCCTGATTGGTTAACGCGACGCAAATGTCCACTGAAGTTCAGATTTTTCAACTCGAGCCATTCGCGCATTAAGCACGTCAAACGCGCAAAAACTCACACCGCTTCATTCGCGTGCATCGCGTCATCACGTCGCAGGATGTCTATTCGTGTCTTTGCCTTTGACCTAACATGTAAATCACTCGTGCTTTGATGCTTCATCCGCGTCTGGTGTGAACGCACCATAAGTAACTTATTTTAGATTTGCAGAAATGTACACAGCGCCCTCTAGTGGATTTGTCATCTGAAATGTGCTACGAAATGTACCCGTAGCAACATATGTCAAAAATGTCAGCTGAGCTGAAGCACGTATTTTCAGTGGGTCTATAATGACCCAATGGCCAAATGTTGAACATTTTTTGCTATTTTTGTAAAACAATATGTATCTTACATTATTTTGTGATTGCAAAAGAAAAGAAATAGTATATTAATCAAAAAATAGAGTTCTTTGAAATGGGTACCATCAACCAGCATTTTCAAAATATCTTCTTTTGTGTTCAAAAGAAGAAACTCAAAGGTTTAAAACCACACGAGGGAGAATAAATGAGGTTTTTGCGTGAACTATCCCCTGAAGTAAGGTAATTTTCATTTAACGCTACAACATATTCCGTAATGCCCCACTTATGATTCTTTAGGCTTTTACTTGTCTTGAAAAAAGCAAAATAGAACTAGTGAGGTTGTGTGAGGCATTAAAAATCTACTCACTAGTCCATTTTTACAGCTTTGTTGTTTTTATACTCCAGCAAAATATTTGAACCAATCCTTCCCTCTTGATGATTTCAAATAAAGACCGAAAGAGTTGTTGGAAACCTGTGAATAAGACAAATCACATCTTGGGGTATATAATAATTTTACTGTTTGTATTTTAATCTTAATTATGTTAAATAATCGAGTAACCTGAAATGCATTTCTTGCAGTCAAGAGTAAAATCCTGCATTTTATCTAAAAAAAAAAGGTCACTGGTGCATGATGAATTTTGGCATAGTCAGGGCAATGAATGGTCAATTTGCATTTGCTTTTGTTGCATGCAAAACACAGGATCCATTTTGTGCCAGAATCAGACCAAAAGAATTAAGAGAAAGGGTAACATTTCAGAACGATAAACACAGAGTAACAGGATACCACATAAAACCTGTTTTTGTCATTATTTAACAATCTGTATGCCCTTTAGGGGGCAGTATGAGGCGATTATGGTTGCATAAAACTGCTTCTTCATTAGAGTTTTAGCAACAAAAGTAAAAACAAATACACTGCAGTCATTTCTAAAACACCAACACATTCCCCTGGATGAATTATACATGTATATGAAATAATATTAATAGTGTTTTATTTGTCCAGAAAGTCCTACAAGAAAGCATCTCCATCAATGTTCAAATCTATCTGTTTTAAAAATTAAACCGACTTTCTCATGAGATAAAACCTCTGTATGGGGCTGACAGGAAGAAACGGACAAAATGAGAAAAGGACAGTGTGAAAATCTGACCACTGCTATTCATGGATGGTCAACACATCATTCAGAAGCTCACATCCTCTGTCAGAGTTTATTTTTTATCATGGGAAGAGAGAATAAACTCGATTAAGAGAGACAAGCAATAAACAGGAAAGCCTCCCATTGAGCCTCTGTGTTTTCTTAAATGAAATGACTTACTCTGACATCAACATCACACTCGCGACAGTTTTCTTTTACTCACACATGAATTAATAAAAATGTGTCGGGTCTGGTGTGAAAGATTCGCCCTCTGTATCTCTCTTTTGTTTATGTGTTATGTATTTGCTTTTTATTGCTGATTATTGATAATTATTTAGTTTGAGGTACCTGTAAGTACACTAAAACTTGTGCCAAAGTAAACTATCACACAAAGGTATAGATATATTATGTTAAATAACATAATGTATAGATATCAATCATAACAAGAATCAAACATCCTATAGCCTATACAGTTCTGTGAACAATATGGTATATTCAGTATAGATTTTAGATGTACAATCATGAAATATATCATGATTAAAACTAACATAGATCTCAATAATATCAGCAAATGTAACGTTATATAAAATATAAAAAGATTAGAAAGTTCAGACTTAATTTAATTGGCAGAAAATGACAAAAGGTCGATATTTAAAAATAAAATCCATGTTTTCAGAATTTAAATACTGTTGGAAAAAATAATGGTTTAATTTGTTGTGATTAAAAATCATAAAAATCAGGGTTATTAAATAAAAAACTGATTTGTTTTCATCTGATGTTAAAAAAATTATACCTTTTTACAACCCGGGTTCATTCTGAAGACGTACCGCTATATACATTTCTGAAGAGCTACGTCCCAAGAGCTACGTTTTTTTGCAGTTTTTGTTTTCGCAAATCTACTAGAGGCCGTTGTGTACGAAATTGAGACCTCAAATTTCTCTCGCGAGTGCCATTCATGCCTGCTGTTCTCACGTAAATCCACCAGAGGCCGCTGTCGACGGACTGACTGACCAATGACTGACCCACCCTTCTCCTTCCCTAAACCTAACCGATAGTGTTTTCAAAAACACAGATTGACCAGTGTCCTCCCACTTTCCTAAACCCAACCAACAGTGTTTTCTAAAGCAATCCAGAAAAAGAAAAGCATTTTATGCAAATAAATGCTCTAAACAACAAATGAAATGTGATCAGTAGTTTATAGAATAAAACAATTACATTTTACTCTAACACAAAATAAGCTGTAAATCCAGAGAGATGAGAATTTTGTCAATTTAGCAATATAATATACTGAGTCAGCCGGCACGATGGCTCAGTGGTTAGAACTGTTGCCTTACAGCAAGAAGGTCGCTGGTTCGAGTCCCGGCTGGGCCAGTTGGCATTTCTGTGTGGAGCTAAATTGGCCATAGTGTATGAGTATGTGTGTGTGAACGCGAGAGTGTATGAGTGTTTCCCAGTACTGGGTTGCAGCTGGAAGTGCATCCGCTGCGTAACATATATGCTGGAATAGTTGGCGGTTCATTCAGCTGTGGCGACCCCTGATAAATAAAGGACTAAGCCGAAGGAAAATGAATGAATGAATGAATGAATGAAGATACTGAGTCTGATCTATTGTAATTTTCTTTAGTTGCTCTAAATGGTAGAATTCGGTAAGAATTTACTTTAGGTCTCTATTCACAGTATTAACAAACAATTAACTAACACTATTAGCTTAATAACCATTTTTTATTAAGCTAATAGTAATTATTATTATTATTAATAGTAAGTTAGTAGCTGGGTTTAGGTTTTGGGTAGGATTAGGGATGCAGAATAAGACCATACATTATAACTACTAAGGAACAGGTAATATCTTAATAATAGGCAGGTAATAAACCAGTAGTTAATAGCATGAATTTTGACCTAAACTAAAGTGTTACCTAAAATTATTTTTTTTAAATATTTAGATTATAAAATAGAGCACAAATGAACATTTTGCATGTAATACTTGAAATACAGGAATTGGTAATAATTTTCAGTGGTCTCTTCACTTTTCTCCAGAGCTGTATATTGATGCCCTTTTTAAAAACCATGACATCTTGTACTCTACTGTAAATGTCACACTCAAGTAGTTGTTTTACCCTGATCCAGGAGCAGCCTCTCCTATGTGACTTTAAAGCATCAGGTAAGCTGGTCTCAGATCAGTGTATTGACTATTAAATGTCAGAGGTCATGCGTGATCTGGGCTGACCGTGACTCATCCGCTGCTTATGATTCAGTTTAGTCTGGAAGGCCTGGTGACGGTTTGTTAATACTCTGACCTTTACCTGAGACGCTGCTGATGTTTATTTAGCTGATCTCAGACTTTGTCAAAAGGTCAAAACAAAGAACAGAATAAAAACAACCCAAGAAACAACTACTTGAGCATGTTTACAAAAAAAATCTTTGATTGTGGATTCAGACAGCTGGACTTGATTTGAGTTTGAAGTAGTTTATTCAAGTAGTTTATTATGCTTTAGTTTATCAAGAAAACATAGATAGATAGATAGATAGATAGATAGATAGATAGATAGATAGATA
>CAIGQV010017532.1:3975652-4002947 GCA_903798115.1 Danio jaintianensis
AGAATAATTTTTTTTGTATATTATTATTTTTTTTATTATATAATATAATTTTTTTAAATATTATTATATATATATATATATATAATAAATATATAAACAGCATATTGAATAAGTTTAAAAGCATTTACTTCATATTAAAATTTTGAAACATTGATTCAGAAACACCTATAATAATAATAATATAAATAACAATAATAATAATAATTATTATTATTATTATTATAACCATCAATCATGAACAATTATTATTATTATTATTATTAATAATAATAATAATAATTCATTAATAATAAAATATTAATAATAAAACAATTATTATTATTATTAATTAGTTAAATGATTTTACTAACAGTTATTTACTTCATGTATTGTTATTACTAATTACTAATATACTGTTATACTAATTTTAATGACAGAAAATAAAACTACAATTGCCTTATTAATTTTCACATATACATTTTGACATATACATTTTAATGTATTATATATATATATATATATATATATATATATATATATATATATATATATATTATTGTGAAGGTCAAACTAAAGTTTTTCGTTGTTAGTGTTGGAAGACCTAAATTAACAAAAGAGTGTTAGGATTAATTAGAAAGTCAGAGCAAATCTGAGTAGGAGCTAAATTTATTTCAGACTTGTAACCAGACTTAAAGTCGGCATGAAATCAAAATGTACTCTTGTTATTTTTATATCTATATAGTAGTGCTTGTTACAAACAATGTATCTGTGCACTTCATTTTTTTTTTTTTTTTCATTTGCCCTCAAAATCTTTAATAAAACTACCATAACCTTCCCTACCACCTCAAAATGATTTTTCTTTACTTCTGGTCACATGGAATGCCTTTAGGGCGGGGCTATCAGGCTTTTAGGGTGAAGCTATGAGTCATTCAGGGGGGAGCTACCAGTCATTTAGGGCAGGGCTGTCAGAGCTTTAAGGCGGGGCTATCAATCCTTTGGGGTGGAGTTATCACTCATTTATGGCGGAGATATCGGTCCTCTAGGGCGGGTCTGTCAGTCCGTTGGGGTGGGGCTATTGCTCATTTAGGGCGGAGCTGTCTGTATTTTACATTGGGGCTATTAGTGCTTTAGGATGGGGCTATCAGTCATTTAGGGCAGGTCTGTCAGAGCTTTAAGGCAGGGCTATCAATCCTTTGGGGTGGAGCTATTACTCATTTATGGCAGAGATATCGGCCTTTTAGGGCAGGTCTATTAGTCCGTTGGGGCGTGGCTATCACTCATTTAGGGCGGAGCTATCAATCTTTTATAAAAGCTTTAGGATGGGGCTTTTATTCATTTCGGCGGGACGCAATAGTTCGAAGAAATTTGTGATGATTCCTTTTGTAAAATTGGGGTCCTTGTTCTCGTTATCATTGGCCATCTGAAATGATTCTTCACCAGAGGGTTCAACAGTGATTTTGGTGAACAGTAAAATCCACAAACTGGTACAAACTGTCATTCAAATCTTCCTACATTTTGTTAGCCATCTTTCAATGATCCAATCAGTTGCCAAAGGATGAAATCAGATTTTCTATTTCTCTTTTTCCTTTTAAAGATCTACACCAAAAAGGCAAGTACAATTTAAGTTAATTTACATTTGTATGTGTATAATGTGTATACAATTCAATAAATCTATTTATATGAGCACATACACACTGATTGACCCAGAAACCCTTCAATAACATTTCTAACATTTCCTCCTCCACAGCCTGGCAAACTCTATTGTGTTTTCATTATGGACCGTTTCTATTGACTCACTAATAGCTGTCACGCTGGGTTAAAGCATGCAGTCTGAATGTTTACAAGCATGTTAACAGTGCCAGACATATAAAAGAAGCTAATCGTGGTGCAGGAGGAGTACTTACTTACTCTTCGGAAATAAAAGAAGAGGCCATCAATCAGGTGTTTGACCTCTTGTTAAAAAATAATGACAACAAGGCTTTATGTTAAAAACAGAACAACCCATTATTGAAAAGATGTGGTCAAATAATGATGGGCAACTGGTTAATGATGCACATGCTTAGGGACTGAAACAAGTCAAGGCAAATTTGATTGTCAGCCTAACACAAGCACATGTTCATCCAATGGACAACGGCTCCATTTTAATATCTGACAATTAACCGAGTTGGGTACTGTATAAGACACTGTGATATCAGACAACAGTAACAGTATATACAGTGTACAAGCACGAGACATTACTGGACACAATACAGCACATGAGACATTATAGAGGACACTGAGAGACTCATTTAACAAATACCAATTTATCCACAATAACAGACGAACACACAAGTGTCATTAGGACTAACGGCTCTAGAACAGAATAAACATATTATGTGAAGAGTTATTTCAGCTAAGTCATTATTCATTATTATTATTATTATTATTATTATGTTGAAGGTTTAAGTGTTTTTTTACTGTTATTTTATTTATTAGTTTTTACATTTAAAAAAAAAGTTTTTTTAGTTTTAGTTTTTAATTTTATTCAAATAACACAATAATAAAATGGGATCAAAGTATGAGACTGTTGTGTATTGTTTTACATAAAGCTTTACCAAAGCATCTATTAAAAAATATAATAAAGAATAATATAAAAAATAATATAAATAAATACTAGCATGTTACAATTGCATATATTGTTACATAAATGTAATGTATAAAGTGTAAAAAAATAAAGAAAAAAGCAGGGTGCTCCTATAAAATTAAGTCTATTGTGTGCTAAATAAATAAGAAAGAAAGAAAGAAAGAAATAAAGAAAGAAAGAAAGAAAGAAAGAAAGAAAGAAAGAAAGAAAAAGAAAGAAAAAAAAAGAAAGAAAGAAAAAGAAAGAAAGAAAGAAAGAAAGAAAGAAAGAAAGAAAGAAAGAAAAAAAGATAAAAAAATTATGTAATCAAATAGTTTTAATGAATTCATTACATCATTCATTTTCCTTCGGCTTAGTCTCTTATTTATCAGGGGTCGCCAGTGGTGGAAAGAGTACTGAAAAATCGTACTCAAGTAAAAGTACCATTACTTGCCCAAAAATGTAGTGCAAGTAGAATAAAAGTATCTGTTGAAAAAAATACTCAAAGTATGAGTAAAAGTAGCCCTTTTAAAAGTACTCAAGAGTAGTGCAATTCTGTAGTGCATTTGGTCATTGTTTAAGGCCATTTGGCGATTTCAGTCATCAAACAGTAAACATCAGTCATCTACTCATCAGTAGCATGCAGTCTACTCTTGGTCACTGCATGTAAAGATTTTGGACATCTTCATGGACACTTTTAATTCTTCCAAACGGTCTGCTACATTTATAAAGCGCCCATGTCTTCAGGTAGATCACCATGATGAAATTTAATTTCTATGTGTGATTTGATTGGACAGGAATCGCAGGACTGATTTTTCAACTCAGCCGATCCCCATAGACAAGAAAAAATAAAGTAGTGACTGCAGGTTGAAGGAAAATAGTGGAGTAAAAGTACCGATACAGCACTAAAAATCTACTCAAGGGAAAATAAAAGTACACAGTTTTAAAACTACTTAGCAAATTACAATTCCTGAGAAAAACTATTCAATTACAGTAATCTGAGTATTTGTAATTTGTTACTTTACACCACTGGGGGTTGCCACAGCAGAATGAACCGCCAACAATTCCAGCACATGTAATACGCAGCGGGTGCCCTTCAAGCTGTAACCCAGTACTGGGAAACACACATGCACTCTCGCATTCACACACACACTCATACACTACGGCCAATTTAGTTCATCCAATTCACCTATAGAGCATGTGTTTGTACTGTGGGGCAAACCAGAGCACCCGAAGGAAACCCACGCAAACTCCACACAGAAATGCCAACTGGCCCAGCCGGGACTCGAACCAGCAACCTTCTTGCTGTGAGGCGACAGTGCTAACCACTGAGCCACTGTGCCGCCTGTTTACTGCCTAATTAGAAATATTCATTCATTCATTTTCTTTTCGGTTTAGTCCCTTTATTAATCTGGGGTCGCCACAGCGGAATGAACTGCCAACTTATCCAGCATATGTTTTACGCAGCGGATGCCGTTCCAGCTACAACCCATCACTGGGAAACACCCATACACTCCCATTCACACACATACACTACGGACAATTTAGCTTACCCAATTCACCTGTAGCGCATGTCTTTGGACAACTCCACACAGAAATGCCAACTGACCCAGCCGAGGCTCGAACCAGCGACCTTCTTGCTGTGAGGCGACAGCGCTACCCACTGCGCCACCGCGGCGCCCCTAATTAGAAATATTCTAAAATAAAATAAAGAATATGAAAAAAATCTGTGACAAAAGTTTTTACAAAAGCAAAAAGTAAATATAATGCCTTCATTTTTTCAAATATAACACTATACAAAAAAGTAGAAACCTTTAATAACTTTTAATTAAGGCCAAATGTTCACATTGTTGGCAAACAGGAAACAACTTCTTATCTCATAGCTCCTCCAGGAAAACTCCATGCCATCAAACACATCTGCTTTTCCAATCACCATCCTTCCTGCATATTTATTAAATGGGTCTGGAGATCTGGAATGAGCACAACTTTTGGAGTTTCCTGTAAAAGTGGAAACCCCTAAACTCATGCGCAGATATTTGTCTTTTGTTTTCTGATATGCTTCATAGGAATGCGTGTGACCAGACCTGTGAACCAGCACACATTTATGCCTGAAAAGTTTTATTTTCATTTTATGGGTATGTTTACACAACAATTATTTGATAATGTTTTTTAAAGATGTGCGTGTAGATAACTTTGTAAAAATGATCCCTGCTAGTGCTCACACGGATCCACAAAAAGGATGTAAAAATTCTGTTCATGCCAGGCCAGTAGTTGGTGATTTCACTTTGTAATACTACACACCTGCACACAAACCTTTCAGCCCACGACCCCTAAAATAACAATGCCATTGACTCGCAACCCCCATTATCCTCAGAGGTGGTTATAAATAAACAAACATTGCGCACAACAGCACACACACACACCAATAGGCCAATATAAAAGCAAGCATATGGACAACACAAAAAACTGTAACAGTCTATCATACATACAACTTTTTATACAGTAGTAATTTATTAATTTGTTTATTTTTAATTTACATTATTGTTAATGTATGCGAAAATGTGTCGGAAAGTTTAACATTTTGCCGTAAAACCAATATGCAGCAACTGATGTTATTGTGGTGTCGTTAATCTAAAGTAATCACCCCAGGGGTTGCAATCCAATGGGAAAAAAAAATAAATCAAAAAGCTGATGGCTTTTTATTTGCATGTTGTTGTTTTTATTTATTTATTTATTTTGCTAGTTATGGATCAAATATGGTAATTCTAGTTTAATCAAATATATTTGATTTTTGTAAATCACTAAGTGACCCACCCTCACTACGGATCCTTTTCACAAGACAATATGCGTTTAACGGTCATCAGCATCTTAAATCCTTTGAAAGTTTTTAATATTTAGATTTTTTTTTTAAACATATGAACATGTATATGTTTTTACAGTATGTACCTATTATATCATCTTTGTATCAAATTACAAAAAATGAATTACCGCTTGTGCGAGGCATTTGAAATGCAGATTTGAAATGGCCCAATTCCAATTCTATTTTTGTACCCCTACCCCTACCTCTTCCCCTACCCCTTCCCCTTGGTCCCCTAAACAGAGTGTGAAGGAGAAGGGCTTCAAATTTACCCCTAAGAAATGGGACACCACTACAACACCTGCACACATCATCATATGTTGTCAGGAGTTCTTACTTCATATGAGATCAACAATGACGACTGCTGTATTATTCCAGTTGCATTATTTTTTGGTTTTTATCTTCAGGAAATCACCAAAAGTAACGATATCATGTTATCATAACGATATAATGTGGCAATATGCTTGTAATTGTACTGTGTATTTACACCGTGGCCATATTCATCTATGTAAACACAAGAAATCAACATTAACGTTATACCAGACACTGTAAAAAGCTCATTCCCAGCCACTAGACTTTTCTGACAGGGTATTCGAGTGTCATTGAGTGACAGATGGGAAAGTATGCTGTTGGACTGCTATACAAGTGTTATTATTATGGATTATAGATAGTGAAATTTAAAAAGCATGATCGTAAAACATGAACGCTGTTATGAATGCTATAAAACATATGCTTTGTTTGTTGTAAAAAGTCTTAATAATAACAAAAAATACTTAAATTTGTGCATCTCCTGGCGTGTGCAGCCATGTTGCTGTCATAGCTGCTGTATTCGGGGAAATTTTCGTACCCCTTGGTTTTGAGTGTGGTCCTGGAAAATCTCAGTTTCAAGGGCTATCTAGCCCATCCCTTTAGCCCTACGCCTTCAAGCTAAAGGAAAGTGGGACACCCCTAGCCCTAGTTTTGCGCGTTCAAGTGAAGGGGTAAGGGGAAGGGCTAAGGGGTAGAATTGGGATAGGGCCTAAATTTGACGTTGTTCTCTCTTCTAGTGTATGTGTGTGAATGCGTGTGTATGGATGTTTCCCAGTACTGGGTTGCGGCTGGAAGGGCATCTGTTGTGTAAAACATATACTGGATAAGTTGGTTATTCATTCTGCTGTGGCGACCCCTGATAAATAAGAGACTAAGCTGAAGGAAAATGAATGAATGAATGAAAGTCTTGGTAACAACATCGTGGAGTTTTTCTTTTATTATTTCAGCAAACAGGATTGTAAAAAAAATTATTTGCTGTACTCTCCAATTTACTGTGCTCTAAGTTTATCCAACTATGACAACTTCAGCTGCTGAGAAACCCAGAAATGTGAAAAAGGTCCATTGTGCGCCCCTCAGGCAGTCCTGACTCCAACTTTGGGAACCATTGCTGTAGTCCACCATTGTTTTGCTTGTCAGCTACAGACATCCCACCCTGAAAAAAAAACTTATTTTAGGAAAGCTTTCATATTTATCTACTTCAGGACTTGAAGACAAAAAATACTGCTTTCATTCTCGCTAAATGCTAAATGTGTCTTTGTGTGGACGTGGCCTTAAGTCATTTTGGATTAAAGCATCTGCAAATGATTGAATGTAAATTAATAGCCCAAATGCACAAAAAGAAACTGTCATGTGAATGACCCCCAAGTCTGGTGTCAGGTCAGCTCCACATGTTGCTGACGGGTGTCAGATTTTTCAGGTGACCCGTGAAGGTGGGCGACTGTGGCTTCACCCCAGGCCTCAGCAGCTCTAATGGGGCATCCTGTGGGGAAACTGACCTCAGGAAAGTCGGAGAAGCAGTTTTCAGAGCTCCTGCAGCAGACAGGGAGGCTTTGTTGGGGCTTTTGAAAGTGAAGGGCCATTTCCTGCCTTCACAGGAAGAAGTCATATTGAAAACAGATTTGTCGGTGCCTGTGATTCAGACTTCAGAGCTAATCGCTAAAGCGGGATAGAGAGAAGACAGGGGAGGACGGGGAGGTTTTAAAGCTCATCCGCTTCACTTTACTCCAGATTTTATCTGTTAGATTTAATGATGTAAAAGATTAATAGATGATTGATTACTTGTCGATGATCCTTTAAATCAATACACCTTACTGATGGTGGATTTAGGATGAACGTCATAAATGTGCATAGTTTTAAGGAGTTTATCCTCCCAACAAATACCGCATATATGAAGGAAAAATTAAGTTAGCACACAGGAGTTTATTAAAAACTCTCTGGTATATGCAGAACAGAACATTAGTCTACTATGTTGTGTGTTGAGTTTTGTTGTGTGTGTGTGTTGAGTTGTGTTTTGGGTGTTGTTTTGTGTGTTGTTGTGTTTTTGTGTGGTGCTGTGGTGTTGTGTTATGTGGTGTTGTGTGTTCTTGTGTGTTGAGTTGTGCTTTGTGTGGTGTTGTGTGTTGAGTTGTGTTTTTGTCTGTTGTGTGGTGTTGTGTTTTGTGTGGTGTTGTGGTGTGTGTTGTGTGGTGCTATGCGTTGTGTTTATTATATGAAATGGAGAAACACACGTGAGAAACATAAAGACAGATAAAGTTAACAAACCACTTTAACACATCATGGACATTCACGAGTAAACGCTGGACCTTCTCCAGGTTTATCGTAATATAGTCTGCACAATATCCTAAGCACATGTAGGAAGTTTGGCCTATCTTGACCCCCATTTAAAATACATTGAATTTATTTTTGAGTAAAGAAAAAAAAAAAATTCTACCAATCACTTCAAGAAAAAGCACACCTATTGTGCGCCTAAAGCGTAATGCTTCATGAGTTTAGCGATTTCATTGCAGTCGTGATACACCAACATGTCTGGCCAAGTTATAGGTTATTAACTTGCCTGAGACTTGGCCCAGATATGGTCCATGTTTGGCCCTTGTTTGGAAGCCATACTTGGTTCAGTCATGTACTGTAATTCACTGCGGCATTTGGGCCAAGCAAAATCTGATTGTGTGGGCCAGAGCTGGGCCAGAGAAATTTTGCTATGTGGGAAACATGCAAGATGCTAGTGTGTACATCTGAGATGACGCTATTGATATATTAAATTCAATTTAAGTGTGTTTGTGAAGCGCTTTTCACAATAATTATCGTTCCGTATACTTGACATGTATATTATTGCATTTAATCATTAAATTGTCTTTTAATGAATCAATTGTTGATTACTTCTAGTTTATTTTGCAGTAAAAAAAAAAACTTTTTGGATGCTTGTGTTTGAACTGGAAGTTGCTGAGACTTATTTAAGTTTATTGATGTACTTCCAACTGAAATGGAATATTAAGTAGGGGTGGGACTTGCTTTTTGCGCATCATTTCCTCATGGTTAAGAATATTGTGGCTGAAACCATCAAACTGACGTCAATAGAGAAGGACCACCAGTCCAAATGTAAAGCAAATGGTCAGATTTGATTGACGATTACAAAACTTTTTTTTTCAGTGGATTAACTTCATTCATTCATTCATTTTCTTTTCGGCTTAGTCCCTTTATTAATCTGGGGTCGCCACAGCGGAATGAACCTCCAACTTATCCAGCATATGTTTTATGCAGCGGATGCCCTTCCAGCCGCAACCCATCACTGGGAAACATCCACACACACTCATTCACACACATACACTACAGACAATTTAGCTTACCCAATTCACCTATAGCGCATGTCTTTGGACTTGTGGGGGAAACCGGAGCACCCGGAGGAAACCCACGCCAACACGGGGAGAACATGCAAACTCCACACAGAAATGCCAACTGACCCAGCCGAGGCTCGAACCAGCGACCTTCTTGCTGTGAGGCGATTGTGCTACCCACTGCGCCACTGTGAGGCCCATGGATTAACTTGCACAGATACATTTTTCACTTTAAGAATAACAATAATGTGAGCTAGCAAAATAAAAATTGTACATTTAGACTTTAAACGGCGATCTAGCATGAATTTGTGAAAACTGACATCCCTACTTCAACTCCATATCTTTCTTCTTCTGTCGGCTCCCGTTTCAGCACAAGGTTTTCAAATATAAACACAAAAGGAGAGTCAAATACGGGAGACGCCGTGCAGGCTGAGTCTCATCAGCTCAGGCAAACGTAAATAATACGGGCAGAATCAGAGAAAGCCTCAGAGGTGGGAGTGAAGCTATGAAAGCCTCCAGTGAACGCAGCTAGCCATCTATTGGGTATATATAAAACTGTCAAAGCAGAGCCAACTGACCCTGGCCTCAACCCAAACATCCCCATCCCGCTGCGCCGGAGGACGCCTCAAACTTCAAGCACCATAAAAATACAGCTGATTATGTTCAGATGAAGTGTGTGTGTGTGTTTGTCTGTGGTTACATTAGCAGAGGATTGTTATAGTTGTATGCTGACCAGCAGGATCTATGGCTTGACTGTATAAGTGGCGATGAGGATCTGCTTTATGACGTGTTATTGGGCATGGGATATTTGTTTGTGGATAATGATATTTATTTGGATTGATATTTTGGAATGATATTGTTGGATTTGGGTGAACGCTTCTAATTGATTCAGATATTTTATAGGTTTTTAAACTGTGAAAAAGGACAGAAAGAAAACATTGACAACTATGGTGCGATGAGTAGACTAAATTAAGTCTAACTCATTCAATTAAAATCGATCAATCAGAAGGAATCGTTGTGCAAATGAAAAATAAAACTTAATTTAATAAAATAAAAATAAAAAGTACTTTGTACATGAGAACATGAAAAAGCAATGACAGATATACCAAGGTGGTACATAAATAAATAATAATAATAATTATTATTATTATATATTGATATAAACAAATAATGAAATGATAGAAATTTAAATAATAGAAAATAAAAATGTCAGAAATCATCAAAGTGCATCATCATGACTGTTTTACAAATAATATAATAATAATTTATATATATATATAAGATTGTTTTAAAAAAGAAATAAGAATTGACAAAAAATGCATCTAACAAAAGTAAATAAAATATACAAAAGTACAATAAAATAAAATAATACAATATAATAAATGATATAAATAATAATTAAATTTAATATATAGGACAAATGGTTAAAATAAATACATAAAAATAAATAAATAAAATAGCGGTAAAATAGCAAGAAAATAATAGAAAAAAATAGAAATAGAAAATAAAAAAATAAAAATTATAAAAATAAAAACTAAAAAGTTAATAAAATGTCAAAAGAAAGCAAACCAAGACCAGACCAGACCATCTGAATGCAATCCGCTAGTGTTCCCTATGGGAGCTGTAGAGGTTGTCATGGAGACGACCTCAGGGGTCAGAGGAAGTGTGCCAGAGCGCCAGACCCCCCACACTGAAGCGAGACCCCAGCCGTCCCATCCACATAACTGCTACGCCTTGTTGATCTTTTCCCTTTTCTAAGAAAGTGGCAGGTCTATATGTGAGGCTAGCATATATTTTAATGCAAACGCAATTTCACTCCCAAAAGAGAGGTGAGCAGGGAAGATTTCAGGAGCCTCACGGGTATTTATAACATCACGAGTATTAGAGCATTAAATGTGCACATATTCTGAGTTAAAATCAACAACATCTTCCTTTCATTGTGTTTCATAAATACTGCATGTTAAAAGGAAAACGTCACCATGCATGAACTGGCAAGAGAACATTAGAGTTATTTTTGAAATCCTCTGCTAGCATGGATGAAAATCACTTCTTTGTTTCTCTTTATAAACAGGGGCCCACAAAAATACATTGCTGATGTAGTAGAAAAATGAGTTTACTTTATGCATCCACTATTAAAATTAATCATAAAAAGGGTAAATGGCTGATATCATTTGATTTGATATTTTGTATTTAAGGCTTTCAAATACAGCCTCTCTGTCCATTTGTCTATCTACTATTTTTGCATTATTATTATCAGTGTTGGGATAACGCATTACAAGTAACGCATGCAAGTTAAGTAATAATATTACTTTACTAAGTAACGAGTAAAGTAGCGCATTACTTTATAAAATTAAGTAATAATATATGAGTTATTTTTTTTAAATGTAACTCGAGTTACTTTTTAGATTAATTAATACGCTTTTAATAAATAATTTGCTGAATTAAAATTAGTGTAATCACATTGAATCACACTCAATGAGAGAATGAGCTCCCCGCGGGAACAGACAGAAACCAAGATGGCAGAGCCTTACATTTCTGTGATGGAAGTATTCTCATTATTTTGAACACATGGAAGAAAAGGGGATTATAGTCTCAATGGACAGCGCTTTTACTGAACTAATAAGACAAAAATACAAAAGTAGCAAATACATTGCTTTCAACTTTCATTAATCTGTATATACGGCATGTATAGTGTCAGGAAATTCTCAGAAGCTAACATTATACTAATTTTTTTTAATTAGTTTTTTTTTTTTTTTTGAAGGTGATGGTTATACAGTGTGCCGTTAAACGCAGAGCTCCTCTATTTAAAAAAAGAAAAACACCCTGCAAGTTCTGAAAGAGATCAAGCCTCAGGCAGGTATGAAAAAGTAACTCAAAAGCAACGCATTACTTTCCATAGAAAGTAACTAAGTAATGCAACTAGTTACTTTTTTGGGGAGTAACTCAATATTGTAATGCATAACTTTCCAAAGGAACTTTCCCCAACACTGATTATTATGCATTTCATAAAACAAAGGTAATTTTGCACAGATTAATTTAATTTTAAGCTATCCACACCAGCATTTTTGCCTCACAGGTGTCTGACTTGATTCAAACACATTAAAACTAAAATTAATTAAAATAAAGCTTTGTATTAATGGAATTAAAAATATTAAATACTAAAAGAATGCACTGCCAAAACTCATTCATTCAATTATTCATTTTATTTTCGGCTTAGTCCCTTTATTAATCAGGGGTCGCCACAGCGGAATTAACTTATCCAGCATATGTTTTACGCAGCGGATGCCCTTCCAGCTGCAACCCATCACTGGGACACTGCCAAAACTTTACTAATAAAATAACATATTTACATGATTATTACACTCAAAAACTGACTTTTGCTGCTTGTTCTAACTACTTATTTCAAATGCACTGAAACACAATTCTATGATTTTGGGGGGACAACTTAATTGTTTTATGTTCAATCCACTTAAATTTGTAAAAGTGTTTAAGTTAACTCAATCCATTTGTGTTGGGATAATATGAAGGAATTGTGTGGAACCCTGCATTTTTTACAGTGTACATGCTTACTTATGAAAAATCAATCTGAAAGCAAAAAACAAAACAAAGAATCCACAGCAGCGTTTGTTTTGATCCACAGAGGTCTGACTCATTTCAAACATTCAACTTTTCCATACACTTATTTGTACAATTCTTGGCTTTTGTCGAACAAATGTTAACAGTTTTAAGGCATCTGGAAAAACTGAAAGTTGTCCATGGAAAGATTTGTCATCGTTGGATGTTAACTGTGGAATCACACTGCAGTAACTTGTGGAGGTGCAATTACCTTAAATAGGACAAATGAGCCAAAATAATTTTTTTAATTTCCTTTCCAAGTCATTTTAAGACTTTGCATAACAGTGAGTCTAAAAAAACATCAAGATGCAGCACACAGTCTTTAAAGGACCCCTGAAGTGTCTTAAAATGGCCAACTTTGATTGATGTGTGGTGTACTGAGACTGAAACATGAAGATAGGGCAGGGTATCAAGTGCCATAAAATCATAAAAAGATCCAGTTGTGCATACAATCTGCTCCTTGTTACAATAATTCTGGAGCAGAGCAGACTGTGTGTGTTGTTTTGGCGGTTTGCGTAACAATAATGCAAAACAAGACTTTATTCACACAAATGAAAGAATATGTACTATCTGAATCTTGTATCCCCTATATAGTTCACTATGTGCCACTCTCTATACAAAAATCTTTACATTTTCCAAGAATTATGGTAAGCTTATAAGATGGTGTCTGGTGCATACAGAGAGGACAGAGAGTAGCCTACAGGTGAGTTAACAAGCCCACTCACCTGCGTGATGCACACTCAGAATTGCGTAATGCTTTTACAGAAACACGGTTAGGGTTGGAGCTAAAATCTGCAGGACACCGGCCCTTCAGGAACAAGTTAGGTGACCACTGGTATAGATGAAGCCTCAATATTAATGCTTTTACATGTGAAAGGGTGAATGATTTCAGCTATATCTATGGGGCAGAACACTTTATATACTAAAGAGAATTTGATTGGTCAGAATATCTAATGAGAAATTAAAGTGTGCATGACGTCATACATTTTTTTGATCCATATTGGCAGAATTGAGAGACTGCAAGTTTTGAATGTCGTTGTTTTGGAGCACTTATAGTTAACATTAAGATAACTTATAGAGCACTCATAGATAACATTAAGACTAACATTTTGATACAAAAACAAAAAAAAACAAAAAAACGTACATTTTGATTTCAGAGGGACTCTAAGGGAAATAACCTTTTTTTTTTACTATACTCCAGCATATTAGATGTTCAAGGCTAATCTTCATCTCGTTGTTTATCTAGGCAGGTTAACTTTGCTTCGCCTTTATTGCTGCTGTATTTTGTTTCACCTCCTCAAATTTTCCTCCGGCTCAGAGCCTTTTATTTTCTTTGAGCAGTTTCTTCTGCGCCACTGCATGTCAGAGCCGGCGGTCTTCAAAGCTCTTTGTTATCTCGGCGGTGAGGTAAGCCCTTCACTTTACCTGGGCAGGTGCTGGCAGCCAGTGGAGCTTTTCTACAGAGCCAGCAGGTGGGCTGAGGGTGCGCCGTGGCGGGCAGATGTTAGTCTATGGGGAGGCTCTGACTTAAATAAGCATTTTCCACACAAACACAGCAGCCAACATGTCCCATATTAAAACACAAGGCCTGTGATCAACCCTGAACACCATATCATTTCAAAACTACAGCTATCAATAGATTATATGCATGGAAAATAATACAGTTATTTTTTTGTTCAGTGGATCCTTTATATATAACATAAAATAATAATATTTCCCAGTACTGGGTTACGGCTGGAAAACATATGCTGGAATAGTTGGCGGTTCATTCCGCTGTGACGACCCCTAATAAATTAAGGGACTAAGCCGAAGGAAAATGAATGAATGAAAATAATAATATATAGAATATGGTATTTATTTAAAGTCTATTTAAATTATTTTCTTCTTACTAAGAAAATACACATATATACATACTCTCCAAACTAAATATTTAATATTAAGAATGTTTAGATGTGTCTATGTTGTGAGTGTCGAGTTTGTCTGAAAGCATTTAAATTGTAAAATCCTTTTAGTTTTAAATCATTATAATTTTATACCCCGCATATTTAAAAACATTGTAATATATTATATCAATTTGAATATAATACTGTATAATGAATGCTGTAATAAGTTATAAAATATGTTTTAAGTATACGTCTACACAATTACAAATGGAAATTTTCAGGTTTTTTATTTAAAGTTAATTAACTGGAAGGAGAAAAAAAAAATCACAGATTTTTCATTCAGAGTCATAGGATCCTTCAGAAATCACTTTAATATTAATTATTATTATTATTATTATTATTATTAATAATAATAATAATATTATTATTATTATTATTAATGGTAATAGTAATAAAAGCAATAATGACTGGAGTAATAATTTCATTTGAAACTATATACTATAAGAAAGCAAAATTTATCAAAAATTGTAATAAATATTTAACAATTTAAAAAAAATTTTTACATTTAATAAATGCCGCTTTGATGAACAGAATAATTTTCTAAGAAATAAAACTGACCCCAAACTTTTGATCAGTAGTATACAGTGCTCAGCATTATTAAGTACACCCCATTTAAAAAAAAGAATATTTTTATCCATTTCTCAGTGAATATGGGTAATATATATTGGTGCATTTGAAAAAAAAAACAGATTTATTAAACATTTATATTTATTAAAATAATATTTTAGTCACAGAACATCTTTAGAAATGGAAAGATAATACATTTAAATTCATGCAAAATATTGCAAAAAAATTTACAAACTACAACATTTCAACAAAATTTTATATATTTTTTTTTTCTCTTGATTTTTGCTATTTTTGAAAATTTGATTTAATATTTTTCCCTAACATATACATTTGGGCAACTCCAGATTTGGCTTCAGTACTGACTAAACTAATGTATATGCACAAATATAATATATTATAAAGCATCCTAAAAATATATTAATTTAAATGAGAGATTTGTGAGGGGTGTACTCATATATGCTGAGCACTATATACACATACACACACACACGCACGCACACACAAATACACATACATATATACACACACACACTTTCATATAATATCACGAAATATATGCTTTAATATTTAATTATTTTTCTGTGAAAACCTAACTGCATCATAAAAAAATCCCTTCTGGCTTTTATTTTTTCTAACAATGGTTGAAAATATATTATTTTTTATTATTGATTATTGTTTGCATGATCAGTTTCATTATGGATTTTGATTATTTTTAATAATAAAAAAACGTTAAATATTAAAATGACACTCTAATTCAAAACACATTGTACAATACTGTTGCAATCTAACTGTTTATGATTTATTGAGAAAAAGTAGATTTATGGTGTTGCAAAAGATGTAGTACGCTATGACTAAGTTTGAAAGTCGCTGTGGTCCACTGTGCAGTCAATCAGGGGCCGCACCTCTCGGTCCCACACTGAAAATGTCACTGGAAACGCCCATGAAATCAAGAAAAGAAAGATCTATTTGAGTGTCAAGCACATCCCGGGCTGAAATTACGGGGTGAGTTCACTCGCACTCAATGTGGATGTGCTCAGCGGAGCCGCATCGCACCGGGACGCTCTGCAGTTTTGGCAACAGCAGCAGGGCTGTTTCTGTTACAGGCTGCTGGAAGCACAGGCCGCAGTATATCATCCTGCTCCTCAGATTTTGCCTATATTTGTACACCAAGTGATCCAGAGAATAAACAGGCGCTTTGACAGAGTTCAAAGAGGCAGTTTCTGTTGAAACGGCTTGTGACAAAGTGTTAAAACAGCAGGGGGAACAGCTCACAGCATACGAAAACAATCTCTAATGTAGATGTTGGACTGAAGCAGCTAATATTAATTTACACTGAGGAAGGGCAGAAGGTTGCTGAAGAACTACTGAGAGATTTCCGCTGCTGTCTGGGCTTTCACTGCCTTTCTACACCTCCCTTTCTTCATGTGTTTAATACTGTTTCACTGTGTCATTTCATTTTATTACACATAAATTAATTTGTTAACTAAAGGGTTTTGTTTTCTTTGCACATATTGATTTCTTTGGTTGTTACCAACATCCAGGGAGAATTTCAAGTCAACGACACCTTAAGAAATATGTTTTCTGAGAAAAATGGTGACGTGTTCAATACTTATTTCTCCCACTGTAACTATGGAATGATAGATAAAATGACTGAATGCTGAAGAGAATGATGGTATGATAGAGTGATAGATAAAATGACATCACTATATGTCAGAATGAAAAAAACAAATGGAACAAATGAACAAAAGACAGGCTGCGTCCAAAATCGCATACTTCCATAGTTTATAGTACGTTAAAAACAGTATGCGAACAGAGTAGTATGTCTAAATTCATAATATTTGTAGGCAAGTACCACCCAGATGACCTACTACTCCAAGCGAGAATCTAAAGTGCGCATCCAATGGACGCTACGCTATCCCGTTATGCCACGTGAGAGAATTCTTAAATGGGAGAGAGGCGATGCAAATGACGTGGGTCATGTGACAATGACAAATGGTTGTATAGTAACAGTTATAGTATACAGTTACAGTCATATTCAAATCTAGTACCTGCTCAAAGAGGTGGTTTCGGATCAGTCACAGAATGATGAAATGATGTTTGAATGACAGAATCTTACAATAATGGAATGATAAATGGAAGGATGGAACAGAAGAATGGCAGAAAATAGATGGAATGTAAGAAGAATAGAATCATTTGCTCCTTTTACCCAGTAATACTGGCGAACTACCGTAAAATTACCAGAACGACTTTATCGGTACAATAAAAAAAAAGTGCTGTTCACACACAGCTAAATTTTCTCTTATTTTTAAAAAAAGGGCCTAATCATTTATGATTTCTACCAAAATAGGCTCATTCTGAAAACGTAGCCCTATATACGTTTCTGGAGATTGCAAATTATGTAGCCAGAGCTACGTATGGCTGCATTACGTCTTTAAAACGAACACTACGGGAGGACGCCGTTCCTTTTCTCGCTTACCAGCTGACCGCTTACCTCCTTATTGCAGCTGTTTGTCCAATTAGCTCGACATGTACGTCGGCGGACTTGAGACGCAGAGAGAAATTGACTACGACAGGGTTCGAGTTCGGTGAAGAACGGCTCCAGAAAGCGGGTAAGGCGAGAGTTTTTCTTTTTCTGGATTGCTTTTCAAAACACTGCAGTTGGGTTTAGAGAAGGGGTGGGCAGGTCAATAGATGCTTTTTAAAATACTATTGGTTGGGTTTAGGGAAGGGGGAGAGTGGGGGGATTTGTCGGTCAGTCAGTCGACAGCGGTCTCAGGTGGATTTACGTGAGAACAGCAGGCGCGAATGGTACTCGCGAGAGAAATTTGAGATCTGAAAAAGCGTACACAGCGGCCTCTGGCGGATTCGTGAAAACAAAAACTGCAAAAAAAAAAAAACGTAGCTCCTGGGACATATTTTGCTCTCTCCAGAAATGTATATAGGGGTACGTAATCAGAATGAGCCTGGGTTGATCTCTACACAGCAATTTATCTGTATTTTTCCAAAAAAGTCTGTATGTATGAAAGGGGCAGGAAAAGGGAAAGATTGAAAATGGAATGGAATTATTGATAGAATGATAGTAATAAAAACTGTATAATAGAGCGGTTGATAAATCATTAGAATAATAGATATGATGAATCAATACAAATAACATATAGCAATTTTAGAAAGTTGTTAGAAACTTTCATTGCAAAGTTAGAAAATTGCAATATAAGGTCTCCTTTTAAGGGATTATACTTCAGAAAACAAAAATTTTGTATGTGTGTGTGCGTGCGTGTGCATGCGCGTGTGTGTGTGTGTGTGTGTATTGGGCATGTGGCTGTAATTAAGTGGCCTGAAGCCCTGAGAGAGTGCTAATTGAGACCTGTGCTTCTCTTTCTTTTCACAACACAGTCTGATCCACAACTCTAATCAAGACATATACATCCACATACAAACATACACACACATAGATCAATAAATTACTCAAATAAATCTAACAGTTCTAACTTTGTTAATCCATTTCAAATTATTTAATTCACACAAAAAAATGAACAATATGCAGAGTGCAGAGGTAGAGAACGAAAGCATCTGAAACTAATATGTGGCTTTTCAATCTCTTCCTCTCAGCTGTCAAATTGATTGTTATTTCTATAGTCTAATTGGTGGTTTTTGCTTTGAATGGCTCGTGAGGTTCATATGGCTGTTTGTGTATATATGTGTGTGCGTGTGTTCGACCTCATTATGGGATACTGACAGTCTTGCTGGAGGTCCAGATGGCTGAAAGCATCTCTCTAAACTTCAGAGCCATGCAAATGATCTCCTATAGAGTCAGAACAGGAGACCACATTACACTGCCGGTCTAATACTGAGATGCGGACGCTTACTTCAGAGCAGAATACACAAACACATCATTATTTCTGCTCGCTTTCAAAGAAACTTCTGATGAAGACAAAGGCTTCAAATGATTTCTGTTTGTATGCATTTAAAATAAATCTAAAATATCATCATTGGATGCACACGACCGTTCAACATTTTGGAGTCGGGAAGATTTTTTTTGCATCTTTTCGTAGGGATGCATTAAAGGGTTAGTTCACCCAAAAATCTAAATTCTGCTTAAATTACTTGCCCTCATTTCATTTTAATCTTAGGAACACAAATTAAGACATTTAAGATCAAATCAGAGAGCTCTTTTATCCCCAATAATGATCCCGAGACGTTTAAATTGAAGAAAAGGAACCAAAAATATTATCAAAACATTCCATGTGACTTCAGTGGTTCAACTGTAATCATATGAAGCTCCAAGAACACTTTTGTGCACCAAAACAAACTGTAAAAACAATTGTCTGCCAATGTCTTCTGCATCAGGTCATGGTGTGTGTTTACTATGAACATTACAATGCTTTTGTGTTGAACATGCTGACTTTAGTAGTAAATATTGTATTAACCGTAGTAAACGCGCACTTTGATCTGATGCAGAAGACATTGGCGGAGGATGAGAGAGCTCTCGGATTTCATCTAAAATATCTTCATTTGCATTCTGAAGAGGAACAAAGGTCTCTGGGATGTAGAATGACATGACGGTGAGTAAATAATAACATAATTTTTGGGTGAACTAACCCTCTAAATAATAGATGCCCAAACTAGGGCCAGTGGGCCAAAGTTGGCCCATGGTAACCTTTGATTTGGCCCGCCATCCCATCTGAGAAGAGAGGGAGAATGATGGAAATGGTTTTAAGATTCTCAATTCAAATTTAATGTAACCCTTTGTTTGTTTGTTTGTTTTATTGTTAAAAGCTTACTGAAATTAAATGTTTCAATGAAATGGTGTAAATTAATCCGATTTTGTTTAAATGCACATACTGTCACCTGACAGTGCAGAGACTTTGGTGAGCAAATCAAGTCAAAGGCAGATTCTGTTTGACTAGTGTATTCAGCATTGAAATTCACTGTGTTATAAATGTGATTGTTTATGTTTTTATTGCAATAAGTTAGCATTCCAAAAGTTATACTGCATTAGTTAATGCGATTTAAAGTGATGTTTTCTATTTATTTAGAAATATTATGAAATAAATTAGGAAATTACCCATGACAAATTTAATGTAATATAGTTTGGTATATTCTTTGTATTATTTATAAACGAAAAAGTTTGGGCACCCCTTCTCTAAATTAATCAAAAGGTAAAATCATGACATGTATAATGTTATAATGGTAGTAATGGTATAATGGTAATATATTATGCATAATAAACCAAAATATTAAGCAGCACAACAATTTTCAACATCATTCATTCATTCATTCATTTTCTTTTCGGCTTAGTCCCTTTATTAATCTGGGGTCGCCACAGCGGGATGAACCGCCAACTTATCCAGCATATGTTTTACGCAGCGGATGCCCTTCCAGCTGCAACCCATCACTGGGAAACATTCATACACACACTCATACACTATGGACAATTTTAGCTTACCCAATTCACCTATACTGCATGTCTTTGGACTTGTGGGGGAAACCGGAGCACCCGGAGGAAACCCACGCGAACACGGGGAGAACATGCAAACTCCACACAGAAATGCCAACTGACCCAGCCGAGGCTCGAACCAGCGACCTTCTTGCTGTGAGGCGAACGTGCTACCCACTGCGCCACCGCGTTGCATTTTCAACATCAATAACAAGAAAAACATCTTTAGCAGCAAATCCACATAGTCGAATTATTACTGAAGGATCATGTGACTGAAGACTGGAGTGATATTTCTGACATAAATAAATGACATTAAAAACCTTTAAATAATTTTAAGTCATATTTTACAACATTACTGTTTATACTGTATTTTTGATCAGATCAATTCAACTATGACGAGCATAAGAGACTCGCATCTTTTCAAATTACTTGAAAGCTTGTTTTTTAAATGCGTTTTTTAAATGCATACATTTGTGCGCATACATGCACATTCACATGGAGTAGATGGGTGGTGTGTGGTCAGGTGTGAGATCTGCACAGTTTAGACGTAACTAGATATGAGGACAGCAGTGGAGGTGGAACACACAAGGGATTTTGGGTAAATTGGTGCGGTGACTGCACTTAACCCAGCAGGGAATAACTGAGGTTTAGCTGGCCAGCTCAGATTTACAGCTCTTCTCTTACTCAAGGTGAACGAGACACAAGGACTAGAAACAACACTGTCAGCATTACCACCCAGAAAAACAGAGCAACATCAATATATATTTAATTTATTTACACAAGAATCACTAAAATGATGCACCTCCAACACATTACACTTAAATACAATCTACATTGCAAATTACAACCCACCATAATACGCTTTGACACACACACAAATGCATGAATACACTTAATTAAGAACATTATAAAACATTATATAAAAGCCTGAGAAAAGATATCAGATATTATATATTAAAATGGATAGTTCACCCAAAAATGAAAGTTACCACATCATTTACTCTTCCTCATGTGGTTTAAAACCTTTATGAGTTTCTTTTTCTGTTGAACACAAAAGAAGATATTACTGCTAAAAAATGCTGAATGGTTGCTGGAACCCATTGACTTCCATAGTAGGTCTCAGCAACCAGCATTATTCAAAATATCTTCTTTTGTGTTCAAACTCAAGTAAGTTTTGAACAAGGGATTGGTCAGTAAATGATGACAGAATTTCCATTTTTAGTGAACACTATCCCTTAAGGTATCCAAACGATTAAAAATCTTCAGATATTCTAGATTTGAGGAGAAACAAAATGCAGTGAAGCGGCTCCTGCTCGGTTTACTTATTGAAATGCATCTACCCTGTAATTACGATCTCTTCAGCACAGCCTACACTGACCGTCAGACCGAGCCAAGATTCAAAACAGCTGGTGCTTTTCTGTTCAGTCTGACCCAGCAGACTAGAGGTAAATGCAAAAAAAATAAAGATGACATCTGCTGTGTCCCAAAGGGGAGAATCATTATTCAAAATCAGTTTCTCTGTCTGTCATTGTGTCACAGTTCAATCCAATGGAGTTTGATGTTAACATGACGCTAAGAAAGCAGCCCTCCAATATAACTCAAAAAAAGGATTATATATATATATATATATATATATCTTTTTTTAATTTATTTTTTTTATATTTGGATTATATTTATAGTGATGAATGTTAATGAATTGTTTCATTAAATATAAGAAATTGTATTGTCATTGTAATAATAATAATACTATTAATTTTTTGGGAGCTCTCAGAGACCAGCAGCAATAAGAAATACAAGAATGTACAAAAAGCTAAACAAAAAGAAAAGTGCACTACTCACTCACTGTTCTTCGGCTTAGTCCCTGATTTATCAGATGCGGACGCTCACTTCAGAGCAAAATACACAAACACATCATTATTTCTGCTCGTTTTCAAATAAAACTTCTAATGAAGACAAAGGCTTCAAGTGATTTCTGTTTGCATGTGTTCAAAATAAATCTAAAATAATAAATAAAATAATCCTTGAATGCAGACATTCAAATGTTTAAGTCAGTAAGATAAGTTTTGCATCCTTTTGTAGGGATGCATTAAAGGGTTAGTTCACCCAAAAATTTAAATTCTCTTATTAATTATTCACCCTCATTTCATTTTAATCTTCAGAATACAAATTAAGATATTTTAGATTAAATCCGAGAGCTCTTTTATGCTCCATAGACAATTATCCACTATTCTTCGCCTTTGTCCCTGATTTAACAGGGGTCGCCACAACGGAATGAACCACCAATAAGTGCACTAAACTGTAATAAATATAAAAACCTAGTCCAGGTTTAAAAGTGTTTAGTGCATCAGCAGCCGCATAGGGAAGAAGTGACAGCTAAGTTAATAAAGGAAATAAAGGATTCTCATGGTCTTTGGTGATTCATAATTTAACACTTTTGTGAAAAAAGAAAATGCAGGAATGTTTCTTTGGATTTATTTTTGCAAATTTGTAAATTCAGCTATTTGTTTCTGCAAACTACTTATGATATTCTCTTACAAATGTATTTAATTTTAAATAAAAATGTTGTAATTGAGAACGTTTTTCTATAAATTAACAAAAAAAAGTGACCAATTGTCATTTTCTGACCAAAATAATGACTAAATGACAAAAACTTTATTTTAAATTTGAAAAATAAATAAATAAAATACCAGTCATTTATAGAATAAAACATATATTAACATTTTACTTTAAACTGATATTAATAAACAGGGTTTGACATTCACTTTTTTGATCACCAGCCACTGTGGCTATTATTATTACTAGCCACTCGCCATTTTCACTAGCCACAATTTTGTTGTTGGGAAAATACATTTTATATGCATAAATTTGACTGACATTCTAAAATTACTTGATTTTGATTTTGTGTTATGTCCACAAGCCTCCTCATTAATTTCACTTTGTGTGTGTTGTGTATGAGCTTGCTCTATGTGCATGAGCAAATGGGTTTTGTCGCATTGCATTTAGTTCTTATTTCACATGACTTTTCAGGGCTCAAAATTAAGGATTAACCAAATTTATCTCTGACCACACCAAAAATAAATAAATTATTATTTCTTAGCCACAAATTTTAAATAATGTGTCAAAACAAGCCAAATATAGCTGAATACATGCACTTTTTAATTCAACAAAACTTTTCTTTAAATTGACATTTAAAAAAGAACTATTGTCATGTATCTAAAATATGCACAGTAATCTGTCCTTGCTAAAGGTCCCAGATCACCAGTTAACTACACATAAATGGTAGTCAATCTCATATTATAGCAATGTCATTGTAAAAAAAATGATAATTAAACCATATTAACAAAAATAACTGTAAGCAAAAGAAAGCAGGTAAAAAACATACCGTGTGTGATAATGAAAGGATGATCACGGTTAATGTTAGCCATGTAAATAATCTGACCGCTGCTGCTTACAAAAGGATATATTTTTTAAAAAAAATCTTGAGCTCTTGAGAGCAGCAGGACTGTGGGTGCACGATCATCGATTTTGTCCAGTCTATTTCATAGAGAACTGATCGCACCAGTTGTGTTTCCTCTAGGCACAGTTGCTTCACGCAAGTAAACGGGAGCGAGCATGTTTTTAATAGTCGTGCGGATCACATCACCTGTGGGCGCCAGTGATCATCCTCTTATTCGGTAGTCACCTGCTTTCTTTTGCTTGCGTGAACACAATTAGTTTTGTCAGTCATGCTGCTTCTCGATTCTAAGATCACATTTGCACGAATATTGGGCCATCCTTATTGTCGAACCCTGCTTTTGAGAAAACTACAATATGAAAATTATTTTTAACCAGCCAAAGTGGCTAGTGGGAGTGTCTGTCTACCCCACCACAGCTGAAATCTACTTGCATTTGGCGGGTGTTAATGTCAAGCCCTGGTAATAAATCAAGAAAATCCAGATAAACAGAATTTCCAAGTGGTTTCATTTTTTTTTTTTCCCCGCATATCTACATCTAGGTGGCATTAGAATGAGTAAATGAATGGTCCTGTGAATTACTTTGAAATGTGTATTTTTTTTATAAAAAATTTGACAATCTTAACTGAAACATGAAGACATTTAGTAGCTCCGCCCCTTTATAAAAAAACAGCCAATAGCACATTTTGTTTTTAATCACAGCTCTGCCAGTGAGAGTGGTTGAGCTCAAGCACATCAAATGAGAAGCATCTTGAAGGGGGCCGGACATGTTAGATACTAGAAAGCATTTGATTGGTCAGAAGAAAAAAAAATATCAATCTATTAATTGACAAACTGCACTAAATTGACAAACTGCAAGCTTTTAATGTTTATATCTTCTAATGCAAATTTTGTCACAATTTTGTTATAGAGCACATATAGCTTAGAGATAACCTTAAAACTAACATACTGATACAACATCTAGAAAAAAAAAAAAAAAAGTATTTTAATTTCACTGTAACTTTAACAGCAGACTTTCATTCATTCATTCATTTTCCTTTGGCTTAGTCCCTTATTTATCAGAGGTCACCACAGCGGAATGAACCGCCAACTATTCCAGCATATGTTTTACACAACAGATGCCTTTCCAGCCGCAACCCAGTACTGGGTAAACAGCAGACTTTCATTTCTGGGTAACCTATTCTTACATCAGTATACTAATAATCTTGTTAAAATCTTTCATAATGCATTCTGCGATTATTCTCTTCACAAAGCGGACTATTGCACCAGCTTTGAAAACAACAACCAATATCACTATTGCTAAAGCTATAATTGAAATTAATGCTGTGTATACATATACCATAGGTATACGGGACATTCTACCCGAAAAATAAATTTTCACTTATAAAAAAAATGTGACAGGGCCTGACTTAAGCTTGTCGTCTTCAAAAAAATCATACGAAAACAAGCAGAAAATCATACAATTCAATGATAGAACGCATCCTTGATCATTGTCAACTTCTTCTCCGTCACATGATGTCACTTCTGAGTCATAGCCTTAAAGGTGTATTGCACGCATTTTATGTTAAATTTAATGCAAATGTGACAGGACTGACAGAAACATGGGGACAATTGTAAATTTATTTGTATTATATATTTGTAGTATTTATTTGTAGAATTTATTTATAATTTAATGTTTTTAATCAATTGATGTGAATGATAACAACTTAAACTTGCTATTTCTGAAGCTTTTTTGTTCCTAAATAACAGTTTTTAGCATAACAAAACTATTAAAGCTGTAGGTTCAATTGGGCTGAGGACAAGGACAATGGTCTACATTAAGTGTTTTTAATAAAGAACAAAAATCTGAGAACCAAATGAATGACATATTCCTTTACAGAAGAACTCGCCGAAATCAACCATCAGTCCATTTTAGACATTTTTGGGATGAAAAACTGTATTTATGTTTTTATTTCAGGGACAGATAATGTAAGTTTCTGGTAGAATGTCCCACACGTCTCACTGAACATCTCGACACAAACACACCCTTCAAAACCAGACCTGGGGCCCTGTGCTACGCCCCGAGTCAAAGGTCAAAAGTGAGCCCCATTTCCTGTGGCCTGTAACATCAAAATGTCTTTATTATTCAGATCTGTCATCAGAATGACTAAAAACGGCTCCAATCCACAGACCGTTAGAGACCACCGTCTACCAGATGTTCATAAAAAGACACAAACAGAAAAAAACCGACAACAATCGAGAAAACTCAAAGCAGACACGACCGATTATTTGTGTGTTGATGTAATGCTGGAATAAATAAAGCACAACGTGACATACATTAACATCAGAATTGACAAAGAATGTTTTAGTTTTGGCCATCAAAGCCCGTCTGTTCACAGGAGAACATTAAAAAAAAGACAGGAAAAGAATGGAAAAACAGAGGGAAAATGCTATCCGCATGACTGCAGTTTAAATGCTAATGTGTTTAATGGGAGAAAAGAGTGGCTATTTGTGCACAACATCCTTTATGCAGCACTTTTAAAGAGCGCTAACATGGACGGATGCCTTCAGGGCTTGGTTTGGGTAATGCCACTTTGTGTGACTTCTCAGCATGCCACATTAAAGACTCGCTCCTTTTCTTTTAAAGAGACTCTTTTTCCTCTTTAATCATGGCCAATGGCTGCACAGATGCTTCATAAAATTGTGTGTAAGGAAGTGGATTACAGAGATAATGATCTGCCACTTATTTGATCACATTGACGAGGGACACTCACGACTGTTTTGTACTCAACTCATCTCCAGCTAACACTGGTGTACGTTTCCAATGTGAAAATCAATCATATTTCTCCTTATTTCTATAGCGCTTTTTGCAATGTAGACTGTGTCAAAGCAGTTAAACATAGATTAAGTTCGAGCAAGTTGAAACTGCTTCAGTCCAGTTTTCACAGTTGAACTTCAGTTTAGCTCAGTATAAAGTAAATGTCACTGCTGAAAGCCGAAACACTAAATACTGAAGAGAAATTCCCCTCATCTGTTGTTTTGACTTTTTGTCATTACATTTTTTACAGTGTGTAGGGGAGAGCGGGGCACAAAGTAACACTTTTTGGTTTTGGCCAAATAATGAGCAAAGTAATGGGGTTAGACAAACCATGTGCAAACCATGTGCAATACTTTTTCATACGCATTTGTACACAGCACCTTATAACAGTATACAATGCAATAC
>CAIGQV010017532.1:4002957-4013780 GCA_903798115.1 Danio jaintianensis
CATACGCATTTGTACACAGCACCTTATAACAGTATACAATGCAATACTTTCTCCATACGCATTTGTACACAGCACCTTATAACAGTATACAATGCAATACTTTCTCCTACGCATTTGTACACAGCACCTTATAACAGTATACAATGCAATACTTTCTCCTACGCATTTGTACACAGCACCTTATAACTTGTAAAACTTGTATATTTAAAACAAATATGTACAACAATTCATCATCCAGAGCTCTATTGTCTAACTGCATCTCTGTTTAATGTTTGTCGTATTTTATTATTTTTTTTTTCCTCATATTTATTTTGTGTTGTCACTTGTCACTTTATGTACACTGGAAGCTTCTGTAGCCAAAACAAATTCCTTGTGTGTGTAAGCACACTTGGCAATAAAACCGATTCTGATTCTGATTCATATGTTTTTTACCAATAACACACAAGCCTCTCCTACAAATGAGCACTGAAAGTATGATTTCGGACCTATGGTTTCTGTGCAGTATTGCCAAAAGTGCCAGGAGTAAAAATGTTAATATTTACCCCACCTGCGGGTTAGTTGTAACACATGCTTAAAAAGGCAGATTTCACACAATTAATTTAAATTCAGTTTACTTTAAATAGTAGCTATATTTCCTCAGTACTTAGCTCAATGTTTTTAATTCTACATAGCACCGTATGTTTATTTATTCATTTATCTATTGGATAAACACATTTGGATTTATTTGCATTATTATACATGTATTTATTTGCACTATTAGCAATAAAATTATTTTTTTCTATTAAAAAACATTTTTTTATATAAAAAGTTCTCAACATAACACTCAAAATTCACAGATTATTTTGTTTGTGTAATTGGTGTCCAACAGTGTGTGGCTAATTTGTAACACCCGGTTACAACTAAGCCCGCTGTGTCGTGTTTTCCTCAAAACTGGCTAGCAGTCACTGTGTGTTTTCAAAATGGTTTCATCTTTTAGCCTAGAAGAAGTTGATCACAACAATATAAGATTTCACGAACATACTTTCACAGATTTTTTTAAATAAAAAAAATATAGACTATAATAAAAAACACTTTTATGCTGCAAAAATGGTTTCTCTTGTGTTTCTCATCCAAATTTCGCTGAACTTTTTTCATAATTAGCAGGAAGACGTCTGCCAAACAAACCTTGGAAGCATGCCATGGTTAACCCTGAGCAAATACCTTAAAACTCTGTGCTGTGTTACCTCGCGTTACTTTGTGCCCCACGCTTTCCTACTATAAAGTTTTCTCTCTGGTGAATGTTACGTGATGAATTGTAGTGATGTTGTCCAGCGAGTGTTCATGCGTTCAGGAGACGTGGTTTTGGATGGTTTTGATTTCCATGATGAGATGTAGGCTTTCAATGCTATCAGGCTAACGTTAGCATTTTTCAAGATCTCCTTTTGGACCTTAAGGTACACTGAAAAAAGATTCATTGGATTTACTCAAAAAAAAATTAAGGTAAGGGGTTGCAAACAATTTATATGGGCTGAATTTAAACGAACAAATTAAATTTAGTAATGTTCAACTTAATTTGTTTGTTTGAATTCAGCCCATATAAATTGTTTGCAACCCCTTGCCTTAAAAAAAACTGTAGTAAATCCAATGAATCTTTTTTTTCAGTTTACTTAAAGGTGCAATAGGAGATCTTGGAAATGCTAATGTTAGCCTGATAGCATTGAAAGCCTACATCCCATCCTGCAAATAGCATCCAAACCCATCCAAAACCACATCATTCTCTGTCTGAACCGCATCCGTGAATGCGCCAATGACAATCTTTTTTTGCGTGAACATAGTGTGTAGAAATGTGCAAAACATATTTTGACATGCTTTTCTCAATCCTACCTAACCTTCCACTGAATGTTATAAACACATTTGAACCAATTCATTTAATAATTGCTATCAGAATGTGAAGAGACTTTCAACCAGCATAACAAAAACTGTTTCTCAAAACAAACACCTATTGCACCTTTAATATGAGATTATTACATTTCATTTCGGTCTGTACAATGGAACAATTACACAACGTTAAAAATGACTACACTTTGAAATAAATATAATTTCTGTAATTCTATTAAGTATTATTTATGGAACGTTTCTTTTGTTTGCCACAAGATGTAAAATGCATTTTTCCAGTCATGTTGTGATTGAAAACAGTACTATAAAATTCACCAAAAACATACACCATAAAATCACAACCAATTTGAAATACCACTTCAATTCAGTTTTACAGCAGTAAAATAAATGTTCATGCTCATTGACTTGCCTACTTTATGACAAAACCAACGAATTAACAATGAGATCAGGTGCTGATACGACTACCTAAAAACGAACATTTATACTTCTGAAGCCTGTTTCTTTCCATTTAAACTAACCAAATTCAAAAAACATTTTTAATGGATCAGTCCAGCTAAAAAGGTAAATTAAGTAATTAATTACTTACCCTCATGTCATTCCCGATTTTCATTCTTCAGAAAAAAATTAAATAAAAGATAAATTTAGCAAAATATTGACGTAGCTTATACATATACTACACAGCCAAACATTATAATCATAATAAAGGTTTGCTTAGACTACATACTCCTGTTGAGTACAAATATCTAAACATACTCAAGGTCCATTTAGTGTCTTGTTTTCTTAATAAGAAAAGTTTGTACTTAAAATGCCAGTTGTCTATGAAATATATTAAGAAACATATATAAGAAAATACTTTCTTCTTGTTTCAAGCACACACTTAGTTGATTTTTCAGAAAATAAGACCTATTATTGTTTTTGTTTTTTTTCTTGCTTTATTAGGTTCATCTTAGGTCAAACAGAAAATAACACCGTAAATACAATATAAATAATATTGATACATATAGATATACAAAACATACCATAAAAATCACGCACTGACACAATTCACCAAACAAGAAATGATCAGTAAAACATTATTATACACTAAATAAGTGTATAAATCATAAGGTAAAATATACAAATATAAATCATAAGGTAATATAATATACACAAAAACATACATATTATGTATTACGATAACATGAAAATAATAATACTAGTTAAACAAACAATAGGATGTAAAAAAAATAAACAAACAAACAAACATAAATAATTAAATAAATAAATGTAAAAGATTATACAAAGAAAAAAAATGAAGATATAGGTGTCTCCTTAAATTTTAGAAAAGGGCTCCAGATTTTCTGGAACTGTTCTGGCTTTTGTTTTATTGCAAACCAAATATTTTCCATTCTAAGAGCATGTAAAAAATCAAAAACCCATTGGCGATAAGAAGGGGAACTGCTGACTTCCAATTCATAAGAATAAGAGACCTATTATTTTTTAAGTCAGTTTGCTTTTCAAAGAAATGTTTTGAAATCAATTTACAGAGTGACCCTTTTCTTCCAAAAAGAGAAAAATGCACCATAGAAATGGTTAACATGGACCAAAATACTCAAAAAATCGTTTTAGTTCACAGAAAATCACTGATGTTACTGAAATATTTACCTGCACTGCAGCTCTCAAATTGCGTGTATTTCAAGAGTTCACACTTAGCTGATGATTCATCATAAGCTTGTTTGGCATGCTGTCCCGGGAGAGAGCCCTGAGTTCAAGGGATCCTCTAGCCCAGGGCTCCCTACTGTTCGCAGAGCGAGAGGGGAGATTGAGCTCAGGTAGATCTCAAAAACTCCCCGGCTGAAGTGGTTAAGGTAAACTACTTTGAGAAGGAAGGGAGCTAGACAAAGTGCCTGTTTTGCTTAGTCTGTTACATATGATGCATATCTTTGGATGGAGGCACGGGGACACGGGGAGAACATACAAACTCTGCACAGAAACACCCACCAGCACGGCGAGGACCAGGGCCGCCAGCGTTCTTGCTGTGGGGCCAACAGTGCTAACCACTGGGCCGCCATGCCACCCAATTTATGAGAGAGAAGGTTTTTTTGTATTTTTTTCCCCCAGACGAAGATAAATGTGGAATGAAGACTGTGGTTATTTATAGTAACTTAGGAATCATATGATTGGGGGATCATGATTAGCTAATGCGAGAACGGCTGTGGTAAATCATAAGCACGTGATCCTCTCGAAATTAATCTATAAATAAACTTCATTTAAATATGTCACATAAAAACAGCTCATCCCAGATTTGTTGTCAGCGATGTGATTGTGAGTTGAAAAAATGTGAATAATGCTGTTTTTGGATAAAATAATCTACTAAAATAAATAAATGCAGCCTTGTACAGTGTAGCTCGGTCTTAATCAATAATATATCAAGAAAGAAACTGAACTGACAATGATTAAACACTAAATACTTCAAAAAGTCCATGTATTAAAGCACATCTGCTGAATTAACAAAAGAGTATTAAAAAAGCAGTAAGTGCACTTGCCCCATCTTGTTTAAGACACTGTGGAACAAGTATTAACAGGTATGGCCAAATCTAATCAACACCTCCAGCACACACCTGTAGTTGTCTATGGCACTGAACAGCCTACAGGTGTCAGCAAATAAATTCAGACTGATAACAAGTCATGTGAGGTCTTTGAAATCCCTGTTTCTCTCAAAAAGTTATCTCACTATCGTACAATTCAGCTAGATATGGCTCTGTAGCTCCTTTAATTATTATTTTTTGCAGTCCAAGTGTTTATAACAGCATTAGCACAGTATACAAATCAAACCTATCGACTTGTGGAATCAATTATGTCTGAAGCATAAATAGTGCAGGATAAATTACGTGTCAAAATTGAAATGGTTTAGAGAAAGTTTTTATGGGTATTACTTGTGAATAATAATGAGTAACACATTAATCAAAAGGGCAGAGCGACAAATTTCCTAAAATCCAAGCCAAGAATCTATCAGTCAACGTTGCTTTAATCAGCATTTCCTCATCGTGGATGTTTGGCAAAATCACGCATGGTTTGACCTGAATGAGATTTCTCAGGAAAGCGAAAGTTACCACACAGCAGAAATGAAAACATCTTAATTCACTAATTGTGATCTTAAATACACCTTTGAGCAAAATCGAACAAGACATTGTGCTTGTAGCTGTTAAACACTAATAAATACTGTATCATGTGTGTGATTGACAAGTTGTGGAACGTGTTATTGGGATTTCTTTTTAAATCATAAAAATCTACAACCACAAAGCGAGGTCTGCATGCCAGTGGATTCATGTCAGAGGTTAAGATGGTCAACTAACTGCAAGCAAATATTTTGGTTGTTGGCAAATCTTAGCTGGAGCATACTTTGCATGCTTGTACCAGCAATAAAAATAATCTTTGCTCTGTTGTGGTAATTTGCACCATTTGTGTTAGAAATATGAATAATACATAAAATCATCAGTCCAAGGCCCTCGAAGAGTAGGTGAACATTTTAAAACATCTTTATTAACAGCTGGCTGTTTTTTTAAATAATAGCCATGCAAATAAAGGCTTTTTAACTTTTTCACCTACTTTTCGAGTGCCATAGACTGATGATTTTTCATTCATTCATTCATTTTCCTTCGGCTTCGTCCCTTATTTATCAGGGGTTGCCACAGTGGAATGAACCGCCAACTATTCCGGCATATGTTTTACGCAGCGGATGCCCTTCCAGCCGCAACTCAGTACTGGGAAACACCCATACACTCTCACGTTCACACACACACACTCGTACACTCTGGCCAATTTAGTTCATCCAGTTCACCTATAGCGCATGTCTGGGCTGTGGGGGAGACTGGAGCACCCGGAGGAAACCTACTCGAACACAAGGAAAACATGCAAACTCCACACAGAAATGCCAACTGGCCCAGCCGGGACTCGAACCAGCGACCTTCTTGCTGTGAGGCGACAGTGCTAAGACTGAGCACTGAGCCACCATGCCGCCCTGATGATTTTTTTGAATCCTTAATCTAAAGAGCACATACACATTACCCCTGAAGCACTTTTTGTTTGATTCTGGATTTTATGAATGATACATGTTCGCAAACCTGATGAAAAAGGTGATATAATTTGCATAGCCTAACAAATCATTATTTGAGGGAAATAAGCCAGAAAAAGTTTTAGATCTTTAAAAATGGGAAAAAAACCAAAGTGTTTATAATTCTGTTGAGTCTATATAATGTATAGGGGAGAGTGGGGATGAAATCATTTCATTTTTTCATAAAAAAAACTCATTTTAGAAGATAATGTTTAAGACAGAAATATATATTTGTGCTGTGGTTACTAACCCACTATCAATATCAGGTGGTATTTTGTACAAATGTAGAACTTAAAATATTAAAATTTAATTAATTAAAATAATTTCACTTTAAACGTAAATTGCAAAAAATAAATAAATTAATTAATTAATTAATTTTCTTTTTGGCTTAGTCCCTTTATTAATCTGGGGTCGCCACAGCGGAATGAACCGCCAACTTATCCAGCATATGTTTTACACAGCGGATGCCCTTCCAGCTGCAACGCATCACTGGGAATTCACACAGATACACTACGGACAATTTAGCTTACCCAATTTACCTATAGCGCATGTCTTTGGACTTGTGGGGGAAACCGGAGCACCCGGAGGAAACCCACGTGAACACGGGGAGAACATGCAAACTCCACACAGAAATGCCAACTGACCCAGCCGAGGCTTGAACCAGCGACCTTCTTGCTGTGAGGCGACAGCGCTACCCACTGCGCCACCGCGCCGCCCATAAATAAATAAATAAATAAATAATAATAATAATGAAAAAAAATATGTTATGGCTATTAGCAGTGGGATAAAAGTAAGAATGTTACTTTCATCAGGATGTGTTATAGCACTAAATAAGCTGTAGATTTATCATTACTGTGACGCCTGAAAAGAGAAACACATCTTGTAATTTGGAAAAAAGTACTTTACTTTTTGCACTTGGAAACTGATTCATGTGAATGACCGATTTTAAGGTGAAAATTGTGAATTGTGAAGTCTGCACCCTTGACATTTAGAAAAAAGAACATAGCATTCAAAATATCATCTTAATTATTTCTAGCATTATGTCTGGTGTTGAATTTAGACATAACTCAAGAACTGCTAAAGAAAGTCATCTGAGTAAAGGGCAGAGTGAAGCTTAGGGCAGTGTGTGTGTGTGTGTGTGTGTGTGCGTGTGTGTGTCGTCCAGCAGTCAGTTTTGGCTGATAGGCTCTCAGCAGGGGCAGGGCAGGGTCAGATCAGTGGTCAGGGTAATTAGGCAGACAGTGGTCAGTCTGTGCTGTCAGATGTTTGGAGCTATTGATGTCGTCTGCCCTACGGCTGCCCACGAGTCCGGTGAAGAGAAGAGAAGGCCAGCATGGCTATCACTGACTTTTTTTTTAACCCGTCCAGCGTTCATATAAATGAGCTAAATGCACCCCAGTGTCTTTACTGCTACAACAAGGGTAAACTCTGAAAAAAATGCTTCAATGATGAATAAGATTTAATAACTGCAAGTTTATCTTGTAGTATTCTAGGTTCCCTAAACTACTTTAGTAAGATCACTGCAGCAGCACGGTGGCTCAGTGGTTAGCAGCACTGTCACCTCACAGCAAGAAGGTCGCTGGTTTGAGTCCTGGCTGGGCCAGTTGGCATTTCTGTGTGGAGTTTGCATGTTCCCCCCATGTTGGTGTGGGTTTCCTCCGGGTGCTCCAGTTTCCCCCACAGTCCAAAGACATGTCCTATAGGTGAATTGGACGAACAAAATTGGCCGTAGTGTATGAGTGTGTGCGTGAATGTGAGAGTGTATGGGTGTTCACCAGTACTGGGTTGCGGCTGGAAGGGCATCTGGTGCGTAAAACATATGCTAGAATAGTTGGTGGTTCATTCCGATGTGGCGACGTCTGAAATAGAGACTAAGCGGAAGGAAAATTAATGAATGAAGATCACTGCAAAAAAAAAATTTCTTACTTACAAATTTCTTATTTCTAGTCCAAATATCTACAAATTCTTAAATCAAGAGACACAAGCAAAACATTTGTCGTGTTTTAAGACATAATATGTCAAAAATAAGTGAGTTTTACTTAAAACAAACAAAAATAATCTGTAAATGGGGTAAGCAAAATAATTTAGTTTTTCCTTTTGACATAATATTATTTTGCTAACCCCATTGGCAGATTCTTTTTCCTTGTTTTAAGGAAAAACACACTTATTTTTGGCATATTATTTCTTAAAACAAGACAATATGTTTTGCTTGTCTAGAAAATTTTTCTTGATTTAAGAATTTTTAGATATTTAGATCAGAAACAAGACAAAAAAACAAAGTAAGAAAGGCACTTTTTGCAGTGATCCTACTAAAGTAGTTTAGAGAACCTGAAATAGCACAAGATAAACTTGCAGTTATTAAATCTTATTCATCATTGAATCGTTTTTACCTTTACATCAGTCAGTCACTATTTATACCAAATTCTCTGTATTTTTTTTATCTGTTATTTCAATTTACCTTCTAATTCTTTAAATATAGCTGACTACAAAATGACTGTTCAGTGAAGAACATGTTAGTAGACATGCTGTCAATTCATAGTGATAAACTGTTTCTTCACAAGAAGTCAACAAAAAACAGCAAAAAAATCTAAGTAGGAAAAGCATTTTTTGCAGTGATGTTTCTGTGTATGTATATTTCTATTTGAGTGTGCAATTATAAGTGTTTAAAAAGATTAAAATAAAATTATAAAATTTGAAAACATTAAAATAAGTGTACTTGTGCCAACTAATATTCTGCTTGCTCATTTGCTTCAAAATATAACATGACAATATCCATAATTCATACTGCCTCAGTAATTAGCAAATGAAAAATTTGACTGATTTTCTATGTGCATCACGTCATATCAGCTTTCTTTTTTTATTTTAGCCAAGCAACCAGAAACAAAACAAAACAACCACTGAAATCCCTCAAAACATCAACTGCATGAGAAAAAAAATGAAAATGAAATAGAGTTGCGAGTTTTGCATGTGTAGCCATTCACTATTTTTCTCTGCAACAATGTCATTCATATTACGACACTTATAATTAATAGTGGGATTTTCTGGATTCTAATTTTGGAAACGTTTTCCTCCCCTTTTGCACACGTTTCTGGTTTGGCAAGTAAATCCACAACAGTCAATTCCCACGATCCTTTGTGCCCTGTAGCGGCACTGTCACTGTCACTGACACGCTGACTCATCTCAAACGTTCAGTCCGTTACACCGGTAAAAGCATGAAAAAGTCATAACGTGACTGCTCTCAGGTGTGACATTGCCCTTGTAGACTGCTTTGAGATAACCAGGTTTGTGTGCTAATTATGGGTCTAAAATGTCACATGAGGTCTGCCTGACAGGAATACACCCTGAAAGGTTCAAGAAAGGATCAATGCAGGTAAAGTGTAGGACTATATAACACTAAATAAAAAGATTAAATCACTTTACAATAATGTGATCAAATGATGCTCTGTTAGATAATCAAATGATGCTCTGTTAGATAAGAGCAACACAAACGAGACAACAACACACATGACTGCCTGAGGAGATTGTGAATGTGTGATTCTCATTCCTTTAATCAGTTTCAACTGGTTTCTCTTTATTGCGTTAAGAGACTTTAACAGGGAAATGACGAATGAAAGGAGATTGAATAACAAGGGATTCTTTCATTTTTGCAGTGAGGGCATTGGGAATGTTATAATCATTTTTGTCATTTTTTTGTTCTGATATTTAATCAACTAAATTTTGAATGATTCAATATTTATGGGAGTAGTGAAATGATGTGTAATCATACCCATATCATTAATTGGCTCTTACCAAACCTGCTGCTCCTACCGTTTGATTATCCGTTTGTTCTGACTTAACCAGCAGTACTTGAAATGCTAGCCAACGTGACTCACATCATTTACAAGAAAATAATAAACAATTCAATCTGTGTTCTATGAGAAAAACGGCTTTGCGCTATACATGGGATTAAAGTTGGTGAAATTGGCCAATTTTGATATTTTTACAGTCAGCAAAGTTTATAATCATATGAAGATTTTAGCTTTATTCCAAAACCAAGTAAGTTTACTATCTGGACTGCATCGCAAATGTGCTGCCAGTACTAAGCCCATTGCTTCTAATGTACCTTATTTTGGCCAAATTATAAAAAATACATGAAAAGATAACCCCAAAATGACTAGCTTTGTGAAAACAGGCCATCATAGAGGAATTAATAACTCATAAATTTAATTAATTATTGGAAGGTCTCTGTAAAAAACAACTTTTTTTATGTGCTTATGCACTTGAAGGGTTAGCTCATGCAAAAATGAAAGAAGGAAGAAAGAAGGGAGAACATGCAAACTCCACACAGAAATGCCAACTGGTCCAGCCGGGACTTGAACCAGTGACCAGTGACCAGCATAAAATTTAGATGACATCTAAACATTCAAACAGTCCCGTCTCGTTCAAAGTCCTGAAATGAAAAAGAAATGGTTGAATCAAGTCCTTATTATTGATTAAGGTTTGCAGGTATTATCATAGCTGAACAACCACTTAAGGCATATAGACTTTTTTGACAATGTATTTTTGTACCTTTCTGGACAGTATAGGGACTGTTGCTGTCTACGAACCATGTGGAAGCTCACAGATTTTATCCAAAATATTTTAATCTGTGTTCTGAAGATGAGTAAAGATCTCAGTGGTTTGGAAGCACATGAAGGTCAGTAATAAATAAGAGAATTTAAAATTATGCGTGATTTAACACTTTAAAGGTTATGATATTGCAGTAAAAATGGCACAGAAGATCACTTCTGAACTCAAGCTGACTAAGAAGACAAGCTTACTAGGCAAGTTGTGTGTGTGTGTGTGTGTGTGTGTGTGTGTGTGTGTGTGTGTGTGT
>CAIGQV010017532.1:4015402-4035529 GCA_903798115.1 Danio jaintianensis
GTCAGTTGGCATTTCTGTGTGGAGTTTGCATGTTCTCCCCGTGTTCACGTGGGTTTCCTCCGGGTGCTCCGGTTTCCCCCACAACTCCAAAAACATGCGCTACAGGTGAATTGGGTAAGCTAAATTGTCTGTAGTGTATATGTGTGAATGGGAGTGTATGGGTGTTTCCCAGTGATGGGTTGCAGCTGGAAGGGCATCCGCTGGCATCCGTAAAACATATGCTGGATAAGTTGGCGGTTCTTTTTGCTTTGGCGACCCCAGATTAATAAAGGGACTAAGCCAAAAAGAAAATGTATGTATGTTGTATGTAAATCAAAATGAAGTGTTTTTTACTCCTAAAGCAAACAAAATAATCTACCAATGGGGTAGGTCAAATAATCTGGTTTTCAGTAGATATAATATTATTTTACTTATGCATATATATATACATAGCACTGTAGACACAATATCAACTCTTGTGGACACAACTTGAACATGAAACATTTGCACATATAAGACTTTATAAGGCTAATGCATCCTTCCACCATAATCTTCTGTTAGTTTTTTGTTTTGCGTTTTAAGTGAAGCAACTCCAAGATAGTGAAAGATCTTGAGAATGAGAGGTGAAGTTCAGAAAGCATTCACATCCTCTGAAATAAAGCATGAATGAGGAGAACTGATCCAATGATTTCAAGAATCGATATTGGTTGGTTAAATTGAAGATCAATTCAAATTGGAAAATCAATTTTTTGTAACCCAGTACAATTCTGTAATGCAATGCCTCTCTAATGCACACCTTAAATGGCAAATTAAACAGCAATGTAATGTAATGTGTATTTATATAGTCCATTTATCGTGTATGGCCATACACCCAAAGTGCTTCACAATCAGGTGTCTCTCTACTCCACCACCAGTGTGCAGCATCCACTTGGATGATACGGCGGCAGCCACAGGACAACAGCGCCAGTGCGCTCACCACACACCAGCTATAGGTGGAGTGGAGAGACAGTGATACAGCCAATTCAGTGGATGGGGATGATTGGGAGGCCATGATGGGTAAGGGCCAATGGAGGGAATTTAGCCAGGACACCGGGGTTACACCCCTACTGTTTACAAGAAGTGCCATGGGATTTTTAAAGACCACAGAGAGTCAGGCCCTTGGTTTAACGTCTCATCCGAAAGACAATGAGACGCAATAGACCAACAAAATAATTACAACTAGATCGTAATAGTCAAAAGACACACAAACACACAGTTAAATCCGAGAAGACTTTAGCTGGGTTTCCATTACCCTGTGCTATTTGCACTTTTTGAAGCATTGCATTAGAAACCAGTAATGGAAACATAAAATTTCGCATAAAAACTCCTTAAAAACATTTTTACGCTCATTTCAAGAGGATTTGCACTTGCACACAATGCAAATAATGTAAGATGGAAAGACAGTTGCCAAATATTAAACATATTGCATGAGAAACCAGTAATGGAAACGTCAAATTTCGAATAAAAACTCCTTAGCTGTCTTTATTATGCTTGCCTTGTATACCGTTGGTTGCTAGGCTACCAATTCTACAGTCAGACACTGTAATTACTTGATGGAAATTCACATAATTCATTCATTCATTTTCTTTTCGGCTTAGTCCCTTTATTAATCTGGGGTCGTCACAGCGGAATGAACCGCCAACTTATCCAGCATATGTTTTACGCAGCGGATGCCCTTCCAGCCACAACCCATCATTGGGAAACACCCATACACTCCCATTCACACACATACACTACGGACAATTTAGCCTACCCAATACACCTATAGCGCATGTCTTTGGACTTGTGTGGGAAACCGGAGCACCTGGAGAAAACCCACGCAAACACGGGGAGAACATGCAAAGTCCACACAGAAACACCAACTGACCCAGCCGAGGCTCGAACCAGCGACCGTCTTGCTGTGAGGCGACAGTGCTACCCGCTGCGCCACCCACCTAATTCACATTTACGATATTTTGCAACCTTATATAAGATTTGCTTCATATTAGAATGAAAATCCAGCTACCGACATACTACCACAAACTCTCTCTGTCTCATTTATACTGAGTCAGTCTATTCTCTGCATCTGCACCACTTGACGTGTCTATTCTACTGTCCGCCGCAGCGTCGCTCCACATCAGGGTCGAGGCTCTGACCTCAGCTTCCTGTCTCCCAAAAGCCAGTCTTTATGTGGCCACACAGGCTGACATCACACTCACCACCGGCAGCTTCCCTCTGTTCATCTGCATTTACACCCCTGCAGCCACAGAGCCCAACAGAACCAGCTTTGTGTGTGAGAGAGAGAGACAGACAGTGAGAAATCAAGAGTGTGTGTGCATGTGTGTGTGTCCTTATCATTATGAGTCCCATTCCAACTGTAGCAAAGCCAGAAGAACATTGACTCCTCCATTCCAGATCATTTCCTGTGTTTCAGACATCAACCAGACTCTGAGAAAAAAAACAACAACAGTTCCCAAGGCACTGTGGGTCAGTAGAGGTCATGGCCCACATTGGTTGCTCATAAGACCTCTTGATTGTGTTAGGTCCAGATGAATATGAATGAATGTGATCATCTAATAGCACATTATGCAAGCGGAAAGCTTAACACGTCAAGTGCTACTTGGTCAGGGTTTAATATGCTGATGATTCCTATGAATGATGAAATGGGATGAAAGATGTTATTAGGCACTTCACAGTTTTTCAGGCCTTTCCATCTGTCAGATGTATTTAAAAAAACAGCTTTGAATGTCATAGTTTGTTACGTAATGTTTATAATCTGTGTAAATATTGTCACAAGCTCTGGAACTACATTCAGAAACCTTTGAGAGGTGCTGATTTAAGGGAAATATGTTAAAGGGATAGTTCACACAAAAATGAAAATTCTGTCATGATTATTATTTCAATCTCTACTTCTTCCAAACCTGTTTAAAGAGCCCCTATTATGGGTTTTTGAAAATGACCTTCCATGTAGTGCGTAACACAGCTCTAAGTGAAGTGAAATATCCAGCTAAGGCTTAAATCTGAAAGTGGGCAGTGTTTAAAACTATTGATTCATCTATAAAAGAGTCGACTCATAGTGCTTCAAATGAATCGTCTTGATAACGAGTCTTTAGCCGTGCCGGCGTGACGTCGCTACAGAACTTAAGCCCCGCCCATTTGTTGTCCGCGCAATCCCGGGAAAATTGAAACCTCCGGCCCCGCCCACAAACAGAGTGGTAGCAAGAAAAACACTGTAGCAGACCCCGGTTGAATCATGTCGCGAAGACATTGTGCTCAGCTGGATATTATTGGAAGTGTGAGGGAAAATTTGTGTTATTTTCCCTACCCAAAGATGAGGCTGTGAAGAGTCAGTGGTTGAAGTTTATTTTTGCAAAAATACCTCAGCATTATAGCCCAGGCCTTGTGCTGTGTTTCTGACGAGTGCTTCAGCAATCTACACGCTTACAACGGGGGATTCGTTTGTTAAAGGAAGGATCAGAAAAGACTATTGATGTATGGGACTTTGCAGAGCTTGTATGGGGAATGGGGGCGTTGAAATTACGGGAGTTTTCCTGGGAGAAATAACAAAACGGAAGGGTGGCGGGAGATGGGTCTGAAATACAGGAGACTCCCGGGAAAAACGAGAGTGTTGGCAGGTATGCTCACACATACACTCTGCACTCTGACTACTTCAATATTGTTGAAGCCGTGGTGGACATTTCTCTCGTGCTGAACGCTGGACCAATCGCAACAGACTGTCATCGGTCCAATCAGCGCAGATTAGCATCGCGCTAAGGAGGGGTTTGGGAACAAATGAATCGCTGAACGAATCATATGGGAGTCGCTGGGATACTTAGGTAAAAATAAATGCATATTATAAGACAATGAAAGTGTTTTTTGACCTTGCATGCATATCAGCCTGTTGTTGGAGACCCCAAAACCACAATATGACCCTTTTTAATGCATAATAGGGGCTCTTTAAGCTTCTTTTTCTGTTGGGAAAAATATATATATTTTGAAGGAGCCATCAGCTATATGTTTCCATCCAAAGATGCAAATTAGATTTATGGAAAAAACTGGGATATTGCATAAAACATTTGTAATATATTATAAAGTCCAATAAGTCAAAAGAAAACAAAAAAATTACACTTTCTGTTAAACTGGCGGCAAATATCAAAAAGAAAAATGGAATTTGCTATGGTGGGAGAAGCCATTGTGGGTCACTGGTAACTCTGATATATCTGGAAGAATTTGTGATTCAAGATTATATGACCTGTTTTTTATTGTTGTTGTTTTTTTAAATAAGATATACCTCTTTTGTATGTTACCTTTTTCATTGGATGTTGCCAACTGCCAAGCCTCTCATGTTAAATGATAACATATGGACTGAACAAAAATGGGATACTTTGTCCCCTTACTGTCAACTCGGAAAGTCTGGAATGAGATATATTTTATTATTATTATTAGTTTACAATTTTTTTCATACTTTTTTTATGTGTTTATGTGTATGTATATGTGTAAAGTATGTACCTTTTTTTATTTCAATGCCGTGGTTGTGGTAGGGGTAATGTACTGCTTTAAATTGTAAATGCAAAAACTCAATAAATAAATAAATAAATAAAGAGTGGCTTTTGTTTTTGTTTTTTCTTTTTGGACATACACAAAACAAAACTAAAAACACAACATGAAATGCCTGACACAAAACAAAACTGCACATACAGAACTATACATATGGCAAAAGCCGTAAACCATTGTGCTACAAACCACACAATATGGCAGGACCAGTAAGAAGTTTGGTGAAAACAAAACACACATGATTGAATGTCCATAAGGACATTATATCATTCCGAATCTCAAACTGTCACATACAGCAAGGATTATATTGTCCAAATATGGTGACCAAGTGCGAATAAATGTATCAGTTGTGGAGTGGCTAAGACATGTTAGAAGTTCCAGCGGAATAGTGTCTTGAATAATTGAATGCTATCCTTTCATGGAAGGGGGTTTATCACTGATCCATGACATCAAAATGTTCTTCCTGGCAGCAAAAGTTAACAGGCAGAACAATCGTTGTTTATGCTTGTTCCTAATCAGTTTGCAAGGAAAACCCATGAGAAGGGACAGAGGGTCTATGTCCATGTCCAGATCTAAAATACTGTTTATTTGAGCTACAATTCTGGCAGTGTTTTTTTCTAGATGCTCAAGACTATAGGTGATAATACTGGTAATAATACAAGGTAATAATACTGAACCACTTTGATAATTTAACTTTGGCTAAGGGATTTTAGAATGACCAAAAATGTTTTAGTGTTGTCGGCCCACTGGTTTGTCCATTAATGCTGTCCCATTGTGCCCATTCTTGTTATCACATGATCATCTTTTTTGATGTGCTTGGAATTTATTCAGTAAATGTGTTTGCTCTGTAGTTTATACACATCATAGTTTACATTCTTATCAAATAAAAAGTTTATTGTACTCAGTTGTGCTCCCATTTTCAAAATGTATGAGCATCTTGGTGTTTCCATCATGCATTTTTAATGCTATATTCCAAAATGTGCATAAAAATAGGTATATGGAAACATAGCTATTGACTTACATAGTATTTTTTATTCCTACCATGGATGTCAGCCTCTGCTGGTCTCTAATATTCTTCAGAAAATCATCTTTTGTGTTCAACAGAAGAAAGAAATTCACAAAGGTTTAGAACGTCTTGACTGTGAGTATATTTTTGGGTGAACTATCCCTGTAAGTCATATGTGTTGTTGTTTAAGTAAAACCAACAGTCCAGCCAAAAATGTAAAAAGGTTCTTTCAGGAATCTAAAGGTGTTTGTTTGGCTGTTCTAAACAAACGTGCACCGTTATGGCCTGATCTTTATAGAAAAAGCATGGAGGAATGTGGAGTATTCCCTGCATGTGTCCACAGTGGCACCTTTCGCTTATTGTGGCTGTAAAGAGGCATAAACTTTCAAACAAACACAAATCTCACCTCTGACCTGAAGCACATGTGACAGCTCAGTTCTGGTGATATTTAGACAATACTGACTTTTCTTGCAACCTTTGCAGATGTTGTATAAAAATAAATCTGAGGCTTCAATTGACTACTGTTGGTATTAAGATGCATTTTCATAAATCATATGAAAAGCAGATGATACTAAAGGTATAAACAGTCAAAAATGTTTATGAGGACATACATATAACCAAAGACATGGAAAATGCCTTTGTAACTTTAATAGCTAGAAGAAGAATTCTTATAGAGTGGAAATCACCAATGCCACCTAAACTGTCACTTTGGCTTAGTGATGTAATACTATTTTTGAAAACATTTTCTCAATGGATCACCCAGAATATTTTACAAAACATGGGACCCTTTAATAATCCATAATGAGACTAGCATATTCCTCCAACCCTGAATCCCCCCAACATCCCCTCCTCCCATAGCTTTTTTTGTGTGTTATTATTATTTTATAATTTTGATTTGATTTAATTTAATTCATTTCTTTTTCTTATTCATTTTTTTCTTATTTCATTTGTCTCTGTCTTAAGTTAGTTTGTGATTAAAAAATGAAAAACTAAAAAATACCTTTGTTACTGAATACCAGTGCAATAATAATGCAATGTAATGTACTTTGTTTTGTCAAAAAAAATGTTTTAAACTTGTCCACCTTTGACCACTTTCAGAGGTATTTGAAAACACCTTTGATTCAAATTGCTGTTGTAAACACTCATGTGGATGGATGCATTCAAATAACACAAAAGACTTGTTTATTATGGGATGTGTAGTGAGAACGTGCACCAAAACAAGGTATTCACACTTTGCCAAGATAAACCAAAATATACAGATTACAATACAAATAAAAATAAAAAAACACTTGTAATTTGCTTATAAGCTTAGTAACAACACTCAAAAAAATATGTTTGCTGCTTGTTCAAACTATGTATTTAAAACATGCTGAAACGACACAATTCTTGAGATTTTTTGGGGAAAACTTAATTGTTTTATATTCAATCCACTTAAATTTGTTAAGTTAACTTAATCGATTTGTGTTGGGACAACATGAATGATTTGTGTGGAACCCTGCATTTTTTACAGTGAAGGGTTTGTTCATGTAGTAGCACTAGCACGTCATGCTAAACATTTTGTCTGACATGTTGAATATTTACCTTTTTTTGATCAACTGCAAGATCGCATACAGTATATAGACCTTGAACATTTGACAAGAAACTACCTAAAATATAGGCTTGTGCTGGTTTACAATATGCATTTGTATTCTGTTTTCAGGTCTAATCTAAAGCAGTCAGGAACATTTACGAAATGTACAAAAATGAAATCCAACTGAACATTGTCCAGGGGTATGCATTTGTTTCTTTCCTACTCCATTTTTCCATTTAATTAGATGTGTCTCTGCATCTGAAGGCCAAAGTGCTCTAAGTTTTTCTCTATTTTTTCTCCTCTGAACCACAGCAAATTCAGATCATGCCTGATACTGATGCAGCGAACGTGACTACGCAAGATTGCCATTCTGGATTTGTAATGAGGAACACCCTGAAGGCTTCTGCTACACACACACACACACACACACACACTTCCACAGAAGATCTGATCTCTTAAATAACAGAGTTCACTTTTGGATGAAATGGAAGACACGCTTAAGTTAAAGCAAATACAGTAACTGACTGCTCAAAAACAAACCTTAAAAAAAGAAGCAACAGAAAGGAGCTGACTTCTGTTCTAATTCATCATACATCTTATCCTGTGTAAAAAAAAAAGGGGGAAAATACTATTACTTTACTTAACTTTTGGCAATGGATGATCATCTGTCTTCACTGTGACACAACAGGAAATATAAGACACTTTATCTGCCTCAGCCACCACAGATAAGGCTTTTTGCTTTAACATTTATCAGTAATCACTCATGACTGTATAATAACTGATGTACTGCATTACAAATAATAAATAGTATGGTATAGAATGAGGTACCACCATCAAAGACAAAGGTGCACAAAGGCAACAGAAAAGCTTTCAGCAACAACAAACACAACCTAAAGTACCTAAATAATTCAATATACTGCGAAAGCTGAGAAACAGAAAATTTGTATAAATCTAATTTCGTACCTGAGAAACTCTGAACCTCGTCAGAACAGTGTATTTCCTGTTAGTTGTGCGAGTCTCAAAAAAGTAAACTGCGCATTTACAGTTCCTAAAACATTTCAGAAAGTAAGGAAACCTTGTGGGTTGTCGTAGAAAGACAACTTGGAAAAAAATGTGAATTCTTCATTTCCCCAATTTGGCATTAAGGGCTTTACACAATAAAGTGCAGTTTATTTAATTTCATTATGTAAAAAATTATTTTTAAGTAGCTAATTAATGGTTTGGGTTTGTCAATGCCCAGCAGGCACACAACATCATAATACATTAATATAAGGTTAGATTTAGGTTGTGATGTCAGGTGACCAAAATTCAATGTCTAGCCAGCATCTAAGGACAACGTTATTTTGATGTCCAATAATGACGTCAAATGATGGCGACATTTGGTTGATTTTAGGTTGTGTTGGAAAGTGACCAAAATCCAACGTCGAGCCAACATCTTAAACCAATGTCATATTGACATCAAATACTGACATTTATTTGTCAGGTATGGCATCCAAAATCCAACGACTGATAGACATCATAGTGCTAACGTCCACACAACATCAAGCTGTAATATCATTAGATGTGGATGTTTGGTTGATTTTAGGTTGGACGTTGGACTTTGACGTCGACCTGATGTTTGGTTCTGATGTCAACCCGATTTTCATTTCCAAACAAAATGGGGTATAATGTCAATCTGACATCATGTTGACGCCCTGTGCCTGCTGGGTGTTGTCAAATTTAATAAATGAGAGATTTTCTAAAACGTTTTTAGCTACGGCAGAAATAAATAAATTCCAACACAATAGAGACAATAAGCATTTTTTATTGATCTATTATCTATAAAAAAGATTAATATACAAGCATTTTAAAAAGTCTTCCAGATTGAGATTGTGCACATCTTACTTTTATATCTATTCAATTATCTATCATTAGGCCCTTATCTATCTAGTTCTATATAACTATATAAACTCCTTGTTTTTAATGTTGTAAATAATTTTACATGTTTTGCTTAGACATATCAATGTATTACCAAGAGCCACATGTCTTGCACATGTTTGTTTGTTTTTTTGAGCCATTGACTTTTCAGCTAAAATTGTCTTCAACGTTCTACTGAAGAAGACAAAAATGACATTGGATGGCCTGAAGGACAAAAACAACAAATGTTGATTTTCAAAACGTGAAAAATGAAATTCTCCAAACTATTAAAAGCAGAGATTTGATGCATGGGCCTATCCTTGATGTTTCAGACGCTTTTAAAGATTTACACTCCACTAATGTCTTTAACATTGATCATACTCTGACAATTTGGTTCTGATCTGAAACAGCACACCAAACTCTTTTCCGCTCACGATTGCGAATTAAAACAAAGCAACATTCACACAGTTAACCCCGCAGATCAACCCTGACCCAGATTTACATTCTCAAAGGTAAGAAAAATAAACCACGGATTTTGAGTATTAGAACTTCATAGCCGAGTCTGTCTTAGTGTTTAACAATTTATTATTGGCCTGTGAAAGATCATGTTTGGCCAGCGGAGGAAAGCGGCCTGTGACCCTGAGGGCCATGTTTGGCCTTCCTCATGACCATGAGAACTCATGAGCAACACTGCAAAGCCTCTTGGGATTTGCCATCGCTTCATGCTTTTTTCCCATGAACTTCAATGTTAGGCTACAGATGTGGCTCCAGATTGATCTTCAATGGAGAAATGCAGAAGAGCTGCTCTGACATAAAACAGACTATTTATTGTGACTGTTATTGTGGTAAATGTGATCAGTTAAGGAGTCATACTTTACCTAAATGTCGAAATAAATTGCCAAGAAGGGCAATTATGGCTTTTTTTTTTAAAATCCAGTCTGAAAATAAATGTTCATTTAAGGTAGATTGGGAGGGTTTGACCTCAGAGTGACAGCTTTGGTCTTCTTCTTGACTGATTCTTGCTTACCCACTATTCACTGTTTACCCAGAGGTCCTGCAGAGGGTTGTTACTAGATCAGATATTGTTTGCGGCAGGAAGTTAATGAAAATGATTTATATTATTTATAATATTTTCCATTAATTGTATTTTATTAACGTCTACCCCCACCCCAACCCTAAACCCAACCGTCACATTAACGTAAAAACAATAGTTGTACCCAGTATTATTTATGTTATCTATTAAATTACCCAATAAATTGTATTTTTTAACGTCTACCCCTACCCTAAACCTAAACCCAACCGTCACAGTACTGTAAAAATATTAATTATTGTTATTCAGTGTCATAAAAAATGCTGCTATATTGATTGATTATATCGCACTTCTGGCCGGCCGTGTGTCCTATCTAGACTTTACCCCTGCAGAGGGATGGGCATTCATCACATTGACTAGCTGTGTACAGCGGGAAAAAAAGTATTGAACACGTCATGTTTTTTCCTGAGAATAATATTTCTAAAGGAGCTGTTGACATGGGATTGAACCAGATTTTGGTAAAAACCCAAACAATACAAACATAAAAATAAAACAAAACAAAAAAAATGCTATGTGCAATAACAATGAAATGACACAAGGAGAATGTACTGAACTACTGAAATGTACTTAATACTTTATATAAAAGCTTTTTTGGTGACGACAGCTTAAAGACGCCTCTCATATGGAGAATGAAGTCACATGCATTGCTCAGGTGTGAGTTTTTCACAGTCTTCAACAGAGTGTAAAAGTCTTGATGGTTCTGTGGGTCTCGTCTATCAAATCGGATCTTTATTTTGTATTTTCTATTGGATTCAAGTCAGGTGACTGGCTGGGCCATTCTACAGCTTAATTTTCTTTCTCTGAGAGCATTTGAGAGTTTGCTTGGCTGTGTTTTGGATCATTGTCTTGCTGAAATGTCCATTCTGGTTTCATCTTCATCATCCTGCTAATGTAGATGTTGGACTGAAGCAGATAATATTTATCTACAATGACGAAGGGCAGAGGCTTGCTGTATAACTACTAAGAGATTTCAGCTGCTGTCTGGGCTTTCACTGCCTTTCTCAGCTCCCTTTCTTCATGTGTTCAATACTTTTTCCCTGTGTCATTTCATTTTATTATGCATAACTTAAGTTCTAAATTAATTAGTTTTGTGTTCTTTGCATATATGGATTTCTTTGGTTGTTACCAACATCCGGGGAAAATTTCAAGTCAACAGCACCTTTAGAAATATGTTTTCTGAGAAAAATGGTGACGTGTTCAATACTTATTTTCCCTGCTGTATGAGCGCAAGACTGAAGCAGAATGAACATCAAAAATAAAAATCAACATGCAGCAGGTTAGTTAGAAGCTTTCATACTCAGCCAAATAAAATATTTAGCATACAAAGTGGTCAACAAAACATAATTAGCATGCAAATGACTACATTACCCAACACAATACTGAAACAGGCATTCATAATACTGTAAAAATGAACCATTACCAACGCGTGAATAAAACACACAGAGAATGCCTTAAAACAGATCCTGTTCTCCAGTGTCATCGACTGATTTTGGGAATTTAAATCATTAATGGTTACCTAATTCTACTTAATTTTATGCCAAAGTAAAATGTGTTTTTACATGAAATAGGCAGCATGCACACATTTCCGCCATGTCTGTCTGCGCACATTTCAATTCCCTTCAAGCTGCATTACAGCTCTCAATATAATAACATAATTGCAGTGTACTAATATAAGGCTTTCTCCTTCAAAAATGTAGCCCACATCTCACTAATATGAACATACAGAAGTGTGTGTGTGCGCGTGTGTGTGTGTGCGTGCATTTTGAAGGCTTTTATATAGAAATGTCTAATTCGAGTGAGTCCAAATGCAATGGTGTCTAATTAGAAGAGCAAGTAGAGGGAGTAATGTACACATCTGGACACACACACATACACACACACAAAGCGCTAATGTGTGCATTAACATTTTCCTGACATTGCCAGACCATTAGCGACTGGTTGACTGACTAGTATAATAGACCGGGATCCTAATTCAGTAGGTGAACTCTGCTTTTAATGAGAGGGATGAGTACAGGAGGAAAGGCACAGAATAGACGCACACGCACACACACACGCACACACACGCACACACACGCACACACAATAAGAGGATGGTTTTCTTTTGAAGAATCATAGCCAGCGCATACACACACAATACGCATTAGCTGGCGAGTCTGAACACGTTTCCTTCCTAGCTTTTAATTCACCCTATTTTGCCAGTCACGTTCTTTGGAAACAACTAAACCTTCCTCCAAAGGGTTTGATGACATTTCTTTCGAGCATCATTACAGTTTTAAGGCTTATTTTTCGTGCGAAGTGTGGAAAAAAACGCCCACTATTTCCCCTTACATTATAACAGTTAAATTACGATTAGAAACACTTCCTTTTGTGTTTGCGCTTTCTTTTACTTCTCTTAATCTGTTTGATAGTTCATAATCCAGTTAATCCAAATCAAAAACGGGTTATTTCAATTGTACAGGCAGGCAGACTCTTAATATGCAAAGTGTTTAATTGTTCCTGCTATTAGATGTCAACCGCCTCATTGACATCAGCCTAAAAGTGGCATGATGGTGTCAATCAGATGTTGCTAAAATGCTCTTTGCTGGGGCTGTTGGCAGGAATGTGTCACATGATCTCTTAAATGCTTGGCCATCTCACTGAAATATACAGTCAGATATATTTACAATATTCATCACAATATAGAGAATATTGTGAGGTATATTGTCACTAGTGTTAGCCCACATTTCAGTCGTATGTGTTCACAATGTGTTAAAGCGCATTTTGAAGTATCGCATAAGACGCGAGTGATGGAAATGTCAAATGTTCCCTTAATCCCTTAATTCGCCAAAAATACAAATGTAAGACCCCTTGAGGTGTTTTTGGACATGTGCGAAGAAGGGTAATGTGAATAATGTAAGATGGAAACACATTTGCCAAATAACCTCTGACATACAGTGCTCAACATAAATGAGTACACTCCATTTTGAAAATGAATATTTTTATCCATTTCTCAGTGAATATATGTAATATATTTTGGTGCAGTTAAACAAAACACATTTATTAAATGGATATATTTATTAAAATAATATTTTAGTCACTGAACTTCAGAAATAGAAAGATAATACATTTAAATTCATGCAAAATATTGGGAAAAATTACAAACTACAAAATTTTGATCTTTTAAAAATGTCTGTATTTAATATTCATTCATTTTCTTTTCGGCTTAGTCCCTTTATTAATCTGGGGTCGCCACAGCGGAATGAACCGCCAACTTATCCAGCATATGTTTTACGCAGCGGATGCCCTTCCAGCCGCAACCCATCACTGGGAAACATCCATACAGACTCTTTCACACACATACACTACGGACAATTTAGCTTACCCAATTCACCTATACCGCATGTCTTTGGACTTGTGGGGGAAACCGGAGCACCCGGAGGAAACCCACACGAACACGGGGAGAACATGCAAACTCCACACAGAAATGCCAACTGACCCAGCCGAGGCTCGAACCAGCGGCCTTCTTGCTGTGAGGCGATTGTGCTACCCACTGCGCCACCGCGTCGCCTGTATTTAATATTTTTTCCTAAAATATAATTTTGAGTGTACTAATTTTGGACCACTATCATAAGTTATTTTGTTAGATTAGCTCCAGATTTGGCTTCACTACTGACTAATCTAATGTATATGCACAAATATAATATTGTAAAGCATTCTATAGAAGATATTAATTTAAATGAGAGATTTGGGAGGGGTGTACTCATATATGTTGAGCACTGTAGCGAATATTAAACCCATGTGACCAATCAGATGTCTCCATTATGCTTGCCTTATTGGTTATTTGGTCATTTTAACTAAATATATTAATTTTTAATATACTTTGTGTTAAAATATGAAGCATATTATTTTGTACTGAATCACTATTGCAGATGTCTCATGTACTGTAATGTAAAATGTCATCCTTTCTGTAATGTAATTTATATATGAGTATTTATAATAGTATAAGTATTTATAAGGGCCAAAATGAGTTTTCTGGCATCAAATAGTAAATTTAATACAGATTTACATTTTGTATATTCATGTATTGAGGTGACACAGTGGCTCAGTGGTTAGCACTGTCGCCTCACAGCAAGAAGGTCGCTGGTTCGAGTCCCGGCTGGATCAGTTGGCATTTCTGTGTGGAGTTTGCATGTTCTCCCCGTGTTGGCGTGGGTTTCCTCTGGGTGCTCCAGTTTCCCTCACAGTCCAAAGACATGCGCTATAGGTGAACTGAATAAACTAAATTGGCCGTAGTGTATGTGTGTGAATGAGTGTGTATGGATGTTTCCCAGTGCTGGGTTGCAGCTGGAAGAGCATCCGTTGTATAAAACATATGCTGGCTAAGTTGGCGGTTCATTCCGCTGTGGTGACCCCTGATGAATAAAAGAACTAGGCCAAAGGAAAATGAATGAATGAATGAATGAATATTCATGTATTGTTATTAATTATTTATTTATTATATGTTTTTTGTATATTAGAATTTGTCCCATTTCTTTTTGTAATGATAATAATTTATGTAAATTTTTAAATTTTATACTTTTTAGTATCCTTCAAACCATTAGGTTTTGTAAAGAAGTACTATATATATAGCCTAGTGGTTGATCCCAGTTGTAAGAGCAACAAATAATAACTTGACTTCTAGTTGATCATTTGGAAAAGTGGCAGAAGGTCGATTTTTCTGATGAATCATCTGTTGAACTGCATCCCAATCATCACAAATACTGCAGAAGATCTATTGGAACCCGCATGGACCCAAGATTCTCACAGAAATCAGTCAAGTTTGGTGAAGGAAAAATCATGGTTTGGGGTTACATTCAGTATGGGGGTGTGCGAGAGATCTGCAGAGTGGATGGCAACATCAACAGCCTGAGGTATCAAGACATTTGTGCTGCCCATTACATTACAAACCACAGAGGGCAAATTCTTCAGCAGGATAGCGCTCCTTCTCATACTTCAGCCTCCACATCAAAGTTCCTGAAAGCAAAGAAGGTCAAGGTGCTCCAGGATTGGCCAGCCCAGTCACCAGACATTAACATTATTGAGCATGTCTGGGGTAAGATGAAGGAGGTGGCATTGAAGACAAATCCAAAGAATCTTAATGTAGTCTGGGAGTCCTCCAAGAACGCTTTCTTTGTCATTCCAGATGACTTTATTAATAAGTTATTTAAGTCATTGCAGAGATGTATAGATGCAGTCCTCTAAGCTCATGGGAGTCTAACATATAAATTACTAAAAAAATAAACTAATTTTTGGACTGTTATAAGTCATTTTGTTAGATTAGCTCCAGATATGGCTTCAGTACTGACTAAACTAATGTATATGCACAAATATAAAACTGTATAGCTTAAAAATATGAACAATTCCTATTAGACAGATTTGTGAGTGTAGTCTATATGCTTTTATATATTCTAATCAGTACAGGTCAGAATAAGCACGTTGTTTCTTTTTTTTACATAAATATACACTAAATGACAACAGAACATTATTTCATACTTTTTTTTTTTTTTTTTTTAATCACAAGAGCTATTTGAAACATTAGACACTTTAATTGCTTTTGATTGCTATAATACTTTAATGTGAAATAATGGCCATAATGTTTTGGAGTGCAACTGTACAATGCAAAGGAGTATGGGTAGGACGACAGGTCACGGTCAGTGATTGTAGTAAATACACAGTGACGATGGCAGTCATGTGCTGCTGTTAAAATGTATGTGCGAAGGAACCGGAAGTTTTTCAGCAGTGTTTGCCTACACAGACAGAGGTGCTGATTCTGTCTCTGTGTGTCTGCTCTGAGTTCAAATGACATCTGGCCTCTCACACACTTATACGTTTACTTCAATTGACACACTCCGCACACACTTACGCTCTGTAAAACCAAGCACACATTCAATGCTTGCTTTTGCTCTAGAGCTTTCAAACAGAGCAGGTAAACATGGAGCTTTCCACACATGTGAGGAATCTTACAGAACTAACTATTCGTTACAGCTAAATAAACAGCCCAGACTCGATGGAAATATGTGCCTCAGCCTCGTAGAGTATAATGCGTTGCTCTGAGTATGTTTCGTTGCAAGTTTCTGAGGACAAATCCACTAGAGGGCGAATCTGAAATATACTACTTAGGCTACGTTTTGTTACATTTCAGATACACATCTTTCTTATAGATGTCTACGTGAATGTGGCAATTTCTGTACAGATCCCTCCTTAAATACTAATACACTTAATCCAGAAATACAGATTTTCACTCTTTTCAGAGCCGAACTAGTGATCAATGTAATGAACGACAATCAAGACGTCCCAAACACACACAAGACTGATCTGGAGTTTGACATCATAAATCTATGATCATGATCCATTCGTAACCTGTGCAAGTATAAACAATCTGTGTTGTTAATTTTACTCATAACACACCTTGATAATAAAACCAGAATTTTTTTTTTTGACATTTCCCAGAGATACAGTGTTAAAATTGCTAGGTTCCACACAATTCATACATATTGTCCCAACACAAATCAATTAAGTTAACTTTACAGATTCAACAAATTTAAGTGGATTGAACATTAAAAAAAAATTAAGTTGTCCCAACAAAATCTCAAGAATTGTGTCGTTTCAGCTCACTTTAAATAAGTAGTTTGAACAAGCACCAATTCTTTTTTTTTTTTGAGTGTAGTTTGAAGTTGCGACGATTACGTCGTCATCATCAGGTTCAGCGCTCCTATTGGTTCTTGGTTTGATGCTTTTCGTAGCTTAAGTCACACTGCAGAAAATGTCTGAAATCTTCTGAAATTGCCAGAAATTTGTTGGAAGTAAAAACTGATAGCAGAGGCCATTAATCAGCTTTCGGTGCACACACTGAAATAATTATGTTTGCTGTTTGTTCAAACTGCTTATTTAAAATGAGCTGAAACAACACAACTCTTGAGTTTTTTTTTGCGACAACTTAATTGTTTTAAGTTCAATCCACTAAATCTGTAAAACTTTAAGTTAACTTAATTCCTTCATGTTATCCCAACACAGATCGATTGTGTGGAACCCAGGGATTTTGACAGTGCATGTCAAACCAACGATCAAAGACCCCAGATTATTTGTTAAATTAAATTACATCTTTTTGGATTTCACAAATTTCAGATGACCAATTCATGGCAGAAATAGCACAGTGTAAGCCAGGTTTTAGGATAAATTCACACTATATGGTTTCTAACCCAGGCTCATTATGGATACGTACCCAGGTCTACATTTCTGGGCACAGCGAAATACGTAACTGGAGATACTTCTGCTCGCAGTTTTGTTTTTGCAAATCCACCAGTGGCCGCTGTGTACGCTTTTTGATGATCTCAAATTTCTCTCACGTGTCCTCTTCTCGCATAAATCCACCAGAGGGGGCAATATACACTTCAGCCATCCAGGCCAGCTTGCTGTCGACTGACTGACTGACCAACTGACCAACCCACCCCCGTCCCTAAACCCAACCAATAGTGTTTTCAAAAGCAATCTAGAAAAAGAAAAGCAGTTACGGCCGCATGAACTCACCACGTTTTCAGCCTGTTGTTTATTTTTTGCTTTCATTTTACCTGGTTTCTGAAACCGTTCTTTGCTGGAGTTGAACCCCGTCGTCGTGGTCAACTCAGCTCTGCGTCCCAAGTCCATCGGCGTATGTGGCGAGCTACTGGGCAAACTGGTAACACCGGAAAAGCCGTCCATACGGAGGTAAGCGGTCAGGTGGTATCGCTAAAAGGAACAGAAGCCGAGTGTTTATTTTAAAGACGAAATGCAGCCATATGTACCTCTGACTACATAATTCGGGCTCTCCAGAAATATAGACAGGGGTACGTATCCACAATGAGCCTCTGTTGGTGGTTTCAGTCACAATTTGGTCTGAGACAAATTTGAGATCATTGGTTTGATATGTTCACTGCCATTTTTGTTCACTGCCGACATGTTCTACTGCCAAACTTTCTGCTAAAGATTTGAGACACTTTCCTGCATGAATCTGATGATGCAATCAGAGCGACGACTTCAAACCATCTCAGGGAAATGTCAAAACTGCTTTTTTGTTTAGTTTTATTATTAAGGCACACTGTGAGCAAAATTTCAGAACACAAGGGTTACTAACAGGTCATGAATTGATGACGTGAATCTCCAGATTTAAGTATTGTGTGTTTTTGTTTGACGCGTCTTAATTGTCATTCCATCTGACATTATGACAACTGACAATTTGACATTTGGATCATGTTCAAACATCCTGACAAGCTACGATTGTGAAGGATTATTAAAAATCGCACAGTGTCAGTCTGCCTTAAGCAGTGACCTCTAAATTCAAGAAACTGTAGATTGTTCTCTAATTTTGATCTACACTAAATATAGTTGCTTTTTCGATGCAGAAACTTGCAGTGAAAGTTTGTCTGGTGCTTTTATTTGAATAATTCTCCACATATATTGAAGTCACATTGTCTGAATCATCTCCAAGAAGTGAGGCACGAGGCTCCTGGATATTTTTAAAACTTCTGACATGTCATACATTGGCTGTTATGTGTTCCTCTAAGCTTTAAGTGCAATCCCCTGTTTCCCCTTGTACACCGGCAACTCTGTCCATCTGTTCCATGTAACCTCAATGGAAAAAGAAAAAGCTTTAAATATAGTTTTTTTTATAAGCACAGTAACTTAAGACTATAGCAATAATTCACTTCACTTTTTCCCAAGGCCAAGATAAACAACACACTGAGTATTTCCCTCTCTCTTCTTACAGAATATGCTTGTTTGGCTGATCCAAAGTCAGTTTTGATATAAGCTGTAACACCTGGAGCATGAACATATGAAGCTGTTATTCCATATAGAAATACAAATAGGAAACCCACGCCAACACAGGGAGAACATGCAAACTTCACACAGAAACGCCAACTGGTCCAGCCAGGACTCGAACCAGCGACCTTCTTGCTGTGAGGCGACAGTGCTAACCACTGAGCCACGGTGCCGCCCACAATGGGTTTGTGTTGGGGCAATATGAAGGAATTAAAGTTAACTTATTAGTTTTTACAAATTTAAGTGGATTGAACATAAAAGAATTAAGTTGTCTCCAAAAGACACTTCAAGAATTGTGTTGTTTCAGCTCATTTTAAATAAGTAGTTTAAACAAACGGTAAACGTAATTGTTTTGAGTGTATATTACATACAAGTTCATATTTGAATTTCACATAAATAAAATATGTCATATATGCAACTTATATTTCAAAATATTGCAAAAATGGCTGCTTACATACATGTTTTTCCAACCTTTAGAATTTCAAGTACATCTATCTACGTACATCTATATTCAAATATATATATATATATATATATATGGTCATATATGAACACATATATAAGGTTAAAGCAAATATACAGTGGGTACGGAAAGTATTCGGACCCCCTTAAATTTTTAGATTTTTAAATTAACGAACGAGTGGCTTCACAACAACTCTGTGACAGCATCTCTGGAGTGACCTAAAAATTGCTGTCCACCAACAATTACCATTTAACCTGACAGAACTGGAGTGGATCTGCAAGGAGGAATGGCAGAGATCCCCAAATCCAGGTGTGAAAAACTTGTTGCATCTTTCCCAAAAAGACTCATGGCTGTATTAGATCAAAAGGGTGCTTCTACTAAATACTGAGCAAAGGGTCTGAATACTTCGGACCATGTGATATTTCAGTTTTTCTTTTTTAATAAATCTGCAAAAATGTCAACAATTCTGTGTTTTTCTTAACTTAAATGATTTTAGCAAATGGCTGCAATATAACAAAGAGTGAAAGATTTAAGGGGGTCTGAATACTTTCCGTACCCACTGTATATTTTATATATGTGAAATCCAAATATGATGTACGTGGGATGCATTTGTCATTAATTCCTGTTATTATCTCGCTAATCTCAATTCATTAATTCTGACGTCATACTATGAGAACTACTTTCCCTGCATGTGTGTGTGTGTGTGTGTGTGTGTGTGTGTGTGTGTGTGTGTGTGT
>CAIGQV010017532.1:4046574-4076464 GCA_903798115.1 Danio jaintianensis
AAAAAAAAAACTTAATACCACATTGGATAATTTGTTTATATTGTTATAGCTGTGGGCGTCACGGTGGCGCAGTGGGTAGCACAATCGCCTCACAGCAAGAAGGTCGCTGGTGCGAGCCTCGGCTGGGTCAGTTGGCATTTCTGTGTGGAGTTTGCATGTTCTCCGGTTTCCCAGACAGTCCAAAGACATGTGGCATAGGTGAATTGGGTAAGCTAAATTGTCTGTAGTGTATGTGTGTGAATAAGTGTATATGGATGTTTCCCAGTGATGGGTTGCAGCTGGAAGGACATCCGCTGATTAAAACATATGCTGGATAAGTTGGCGGTTCATTCCGCTGTGGCGACCCCAGATTAATAAAGGGACTAAGCCGAAAAGAAAATGAATGAATGAATGTTATAGTTGTTGAATTACCTCAACAGTCCTTTACTATAGTTCCAAAACACTATCACATGGGTCGCTATGACATACGGTTTGTGATCATATGATCAAATATGACATTTCCAATCATCTCTTTAGCACTGTAAATGAGTTTAACCTTCAGATGAGGGGTCGGTTCGCAAACCAGATGTCACACCATCATAAATACCACAGTAATCACATTGTCCAGCTGCATTAGCCCTATTGAGCTGCATTTGGGTAAAGAAAACAGAATTACATGCTGAAATCCTGAGCTGTGAATTTTTTTGACCAAGATATGGAGAGAAATAACCAACGGCAAAACTGTTTTGGTTCCAAGTTTCCTTATTACTTTTTGAATTGTAACTCTGGACTCGGAAATGGACAAAAAAAACTAAAATCCTTGTTATTTGGAGAGTACCACATACACAAAACAAAATGTATGCTGACTGTAACTCTTTTTCATTGACCTCAAATTTTTTCTACGATTCCCTGACTTCAATACAGAGTAATCCTAAAGCTCTTAAGACATCTCTACTGCCGAAAAAAAAACTTAATGTACATGATTAATATGCTTGAGTTAAATGCATTTCCTTTTTTCTGTTAATTCCCCTTGTAGAGCCTACTGTTTGTATAACTCTGTATTCTCTTTTTTATTGATTTAAACAGGAAGAAATAACCAACAGAGCGGAGCTACTGACTTATTAATATAAGCATTTAAATAAAGCTAATTTATGAACATTTGAAGCTTTGAACTTAGAACACTGATTTTCAACTTTTTTTCCTCGAGGGCTCGAATTTGACCCTGCATATGACGTTTCGACCCAACATAGGCACTTACAAACGTAAACAAAAACATTTCAATGGAAAACCTGTGATTCAGACAGGGGGAGATAGGGAGGGAGGGGGATAGGAAAATTTCCTCGAGACAAATTTCCCAGTGCTGGGTTGCACCTGGAAGTACATCCGCTGCGTAAAACATATGCCAGAGTAGTTGGCAGTTCATTCCGCTGTGGCGACCCCTGGTAAATAATTCAATTTAATTCATCTTTATTTCTATAGCGCTTTTACAATGTAGATTGTGTCAAAGCAGCTTCACATAGAAGATTATAGTGAATTGGAATGGTGTCAGTTCAGTTTTTAGAGTTTAAGTTCAGTTCAGTTCAGTGTGGTTTAATTTTCACTGCTGAGAGTCCAAACACTGAAGAGCAAATATGGAAAATTATGGAAACCTTGGGGTCATCTCTTCACAGGTCTTGGATTGCATTAGTGGCACTGCATAGTCTCTGGGGGCCTCGGGATGAGTATCCCCAGGTGGAAATAGAGAATAAAGAGAATAATTAGCGTAGCTGCTGTTCATAGTGTATATAAACGAGATGCAAAAACCTGCGTGGAGCAGATTCATGCATCATACCGTTATGCAATGCATTGAGTGTATGCTTTACTAAAAAGATAGGTCTTTAATCTAGTTTTGAACAGAGAGAGTGTGTCTGAGCCTCGAACATTATCAGGAAGGCTATTCCAGAGTTTAGGAGCCATAAATGAAAAGGCTCGACCACCTTTACTCGACTTTGCTATTCTAGGTACTACCAGAAGCCCTGAGTTTTGAGATCTTAAAGAGCGGGTTGGATTGTAGCGAGACAGAAGGTCGGTTAGATAAACAGGTGCTAGATTATTTAAAGCTTTATAGGTAAGAAGCAATATTTTATAATCAATACGGAACTTAACAGGCAGCCAGTGTAAGGAGGATAAAATTGGGGTGATGTGATCATATTTTCTAGACCTGGTAAGAACTCTGGCAGCTGCATTTTGTACTAGCTGAAGTTTATTAATAGAGGATGCTGGGCAACCAGCGAACAGAGCATTACAGTAATCCAGCCTAGAAGTCATGAAAGCATGAACTAGCTTTTCTGCATCTGAGATGGATAGCATACTTCGTAACTTAGCGATATTTCTCAGATGAAAGAAGGCGGTTTTTGTGACAAGGCAGATATGATTTTCAAAAGTTAAATTGCTGTCTAGTATAACACCCAGATCTTTTACAGTAGAGCTAAAGCTAACTTTGTGTCCCTCTAATTGCAGGTGGAGTTGTGAGATCTGCTGCGTACAGGATTTAGGCCCAATAAGTAATAATTCTGTTTTGTCTGAATTTAAGAGAAGGAAATTGTTGGTCATCCAGTCTTTAACATCTTTAATACATTCAGTTAGCTTAGACAGTTCAGACGTCTCATCAGGTTTTGTTGAAATATATAATTGAGTATCATCTGCATAGCAGTGAAAGCAGTAAATAAGGGACTAAGCCGAAGGAAAACTAATGAATTAAGGTCAGAACGGAAATAAACAAGGACACTTATAGTACGAAATGCTGATTGGCCATGTTGATTACTTCTGAAACAGATAAAGCTAACGCCTGTATATTTTATTGCATAACATTTAGCATCACCACAGCGCACTAGTTGAGAAAGACTGTATTAAATCACACAGAAATGTCCCATAAAGTAAACATTACTCTCCATTATTTTTTTTGCACATAATATGTATACAATAAATGCACCAGCTTGTTACCCACTTTCATACAAATTCATAATTTTCTTTATCTTAGCAGACCGAGTTCCAGTTGTCACTATTATGTAGACCTACTTCTGAGTCCAAAATCATACTTCCTTTTTTGTTGCTGTTGCCAAATAAACAAATAAATAAAGAGAACCACATTGGAACGTATGGGCAACATTTGTATTTGCTGGATATAGTTTAGGAGAAAAAAAGAAGTATAAATCTAGTACAAAAAAAACTTAATGCATTTGTTGTTCTCTCAAGTTCAGCTAGGAATTATGAATCACCAATGATATCAGACTTATAATTAAAAACTGGAAATTTGATGGAAAAAGCACACCACCTACAGAAGGAGCCATACAGGGCAGTGGTCAAAGTTTTAGAACCACGATGACCTGGTCACAGAAACTAGCTTTTGGGACATGGGATGTCACCTTACAAAAGATGTTATTTTGTAGAAAGCTGAAAACCAGTAACCATTGACTTCCATAATTGGAAAAACAAATACTATGGAAGTCAATGGTTACTGATTTTCAGCTTTCTACAATATATATAGTGCATTTAACAGAAGAAAAAAAACCCCTTAAACAGGTAATTGAATGGTGAAGGACAGTAGACACCACTAGGTCCATGTAGTGGATGGAGTAATTTCTCAAAGCAGCCACTAGATGTCAGCGTCAGTCTGACCAAAGTCTACAATTAATAAGAGATAATGGTGAGATTCACAAAACACTCATTTAGTTCAGATCCTACAGTAAATCATATTTTCCTCATCGTTCCTTTCACTGTAGATGTTTTGAAGCTCTAAACTCAGGTCAGATCACCCGGTGTGTGTGTGTGCTAGAGACAATTTCAAAAAGAAAGCAATTATCATTTTTGAGAAGCATATGTTCCGAACATGCTGTTTAATTAACCTGAGCTGAGTTTCTGATGTCTTTCCACTCTAACAGGATGAAGTTACTCATTTAATTCCGCCTCATCCTCCTGCAATCTGATCTCAGAAAAGAGATGAATCTTAATGGTATTTAATAATTAAGTAAGTTAATGTTCTTACAGATGTCTCCTGGTAATGGATAGCCAAAATCAGCTACAGCACATTATACTAAAATTAGAAAAAAAAAATTCCAGTTGATGCCCTACAGCAGGTCTGTAAATGAGTGTTTAATTACGGCGGATTGGATTTTAAATTAATTACTTAGCCAACGATGCGAACTTGTTAACCTCTTAAAATGTAGACTAAAATAAAATCAAATAAAAAATACACAGGTGGCATGGTTTCATCTAGTGAATGAACTTTTATTTAAATTAAATCATTATATAGGACTTTCAAAAGAATTTTTAATTTTTAAACCAAAAACAGAAACAAAACGAACAAACAAAACAAACCAAAAAAAACCTACCCTTTTTTTCTCAATTAGATTTCCATTATTAATCACTATTTATTTCTTACATGGTGTGAAAATTCCGGCACAGAAATGTTTACGTACAGTAGGACAGTTCGGGGAGAAAGCAAAGTCCATTGTAAACGGAAGTCAAGGCACAAACAGAATGCAAGAAAGAGGAATCGGGAAGATAGAAGAGAAGAAAATAAAAAGATTGTTAGATACTGTTACGTACATACTTTAAATATCAGTTACGTTTTAGCAGTTTATTCCCCATTTGTGAAGGTTTTTTTGTGCTTTTTCATTTTGTTTTTTTTTTTTGTATTTTTTTGTATTTAATTTCAAAAAGGAATGTTATGCTGATGTGAACTGATTACTTGTATTGATATATTTGCTATCTTCTATCATGCAGGACGACTTTCCGTTTTGCTATAGACAAGGACGTCATGTAAACATCATAAAAAAAAGCACTTTCCTTTTTTCCGATCAAACTCTATTTCCAATGCCTGTAATTACGCAATTAAAACTTGAATAAAATTTGCACATCAGATTCCCTAGAGTAAAATGAAGCATCGTATAAAAAAAAAACTTCGCCTCTGCTATTACTCAGAACAAATAAGGAGAGGAAAAAAAATGGACAAATGTGGAGAATGGACACAGTTGGTGATTTGTGGTCATTACCCAAGGAATTAATAATACAGGTATTAAATGTCAAACTCAATGAAGGGACGGTGTCTGGACAGAGGCTGAAATGGTTGGCAAAGGTTGAAATTGTGTTGTGCTCCTCTGAGCTTTCAGTTGTCGTGTGGAAGCAGGAGTCTCTACTTCCTCTGCTCATCAAAACTGTTCAAGTAATCTGAAAGAGGAAGACAAATACAGTATGAGTGGCTTAGCAAGCAAAGATGCTCTGGTTGTTGTGTATATTTTTTTTATTGTATTCCGAAGCAACTATTAAAATGTAATAAACATCAAGCATGAATAACATATTTTGTCTGGTGTAAATACGTGCTGTGCATTTTTCCTCTCAACAAAATAAACAATTAAAATTTGTGTTTTGAATATTTGCAGAAGCTCTGCAATTCATTACTTCAGTCAAGTCATGTTTATGCATACAGCATTTGTAAGCATATTTAAACATTTCTGGATGGAATCATTAGTGCTAAACAAAAACATTTATGTGCACATTTCCTGTAATTATGATTAGGAACACATTTAATCATTATCATGGTTTTATAAAAAGCCATAATTTAATAGGTAAACTAAAAAGGTACACTAACCTTACTTAAAGCTATTATAAAAATGTCCCATTTAATTAGATTTTGTTGTTTTTGAGCTATGTTATTTTTTTTAATAAAGAAGGCTTTTTATTAAATGATTGAAACATTTCTATTGCTTTGTGGAGCTGGCAAAGTGAACCCAGAATGTATGATCACATGCCATAACAAAAGCCAAAGAATTCCAGGAAAGAAATTTAAAAAATTTAATTGCAAAACTAATCATTTTGAATGCAATAAACAGAAGAAATTTGAAAAAAATAAATGCATTATTTTTAAATCCCTAGAAATGAAATGATTTGATTTAAACAGCAATAAACTTACACACCAATGTGCTTATTTTTTTCTTTCAACACTGCAGTTTGTCTATTCATAAGTTTTTTTTCCAGAAAATGCTTATTTCAGTATTGCTGCATACCTCAACTCATCTTCCCGCTCGTGTGGTCTAGAAGAGCCCACAGTCCTTCAGGTTGTTTTTGATGATGACGTCGGTCACGGCGTCGAACACAAACTGCACGTTCTTGGTGTCCGTGGCACAGGTGAAGTGAGGGTAAATCTCCTTGGTTTCTTTCTTCTTGTTCAGGTCTTCAAACTTGGTGCGGATGTACTCGGCGGCCTCATCGTAGTTGTTTTGACCTTGTTGAGAAAAGGAAATACAAAGCACAATGACAAAACTGTAGAGGAGGATCAAAACAGAAAATAAGTGACAGACAGGGAGCTGCAACCCTTTAACTTCCACTCATTTTTTTATTTGGATAAAGGCACAGTATGTAGCTTTTTACCAGTAGAGGACATGTTTTTACAACAAACAAAAGCATGTCTGACTGCTTTTGGTTTTTCCCTGTTTTCTGTAAAACCAAAGTAAAATTCAAGGGTGTGTGACATCATTAGCAAGGTGAAACAGCACATGCTTCGTCTCACTAGTTCTCTGGATTTCGAACATTCTTCAAAATATTTGAGATGATGTAAATACATTAAGTCAGCACAATATAAAACACTGTTCTAGCAGTTTTCGGAAATTTTTGGAATGAATTCATGATTTTATATTGATTGGGCTTACTTTGTAGAGGAGTATCTGCATAAAATACAATACAATTCAATAGATACAAATTAATGTTATGGTTTTCTGTGGAATCTAACAGTATTGAGGTACAGAAATTCTATAATAATAATAATAATAATAATAATACATAAAATAGCACCGTATTAGTGTAGAGTCTTCATTGTATAAATAATTAAATACAATTAATTTAGGTTTATATACCTTTACAACCGCTTGGTTTAAGTTTGCTTAAATCTTACACAGTCACAGGTCTTAAAAACACATACAGATGAAAATCTTTCAATCTATTTTTGGGTTAAACTTCGTGATGACCCCAAAAATCACATGAACTGTGGTCCTGATTAACTATAAACTTGACATTGCTAATCCACACATTGTGATATAGATGCTGAAACGATATATTGTGCAGCCCTACACCAATCTAAACAAATTTAGTGTTTATTATTATTATTATTATTATAATCAATGGACAAAGGTTCAACCAAGCAGTTACAATGCCTGTTAAAAATAGAACTGAATCCAAAAACAGCGTTTTAAAACTGATCTTCAATTGGTCATTAAAATTACTTCGATTGATATCAGTGAAGTTGCTGTTCTGTGTTAGATGGGTGTCATAAAATCAACCCTTAAAAACTAGTTGGAAAAACTTGTTGGTTCTGGTCTGTTTATCACATCTAAGATATGCACACATCAAAGACAGCATGTTAATTTATCAGCACTGGATTGGATTATGACAAGTAGGCAGTTATATTTGTAATTAATATTATATTTAGTGTTGTTTACTGAAACCCCTATGATGGATATGTCTCAGAAAGCAGATTTCAGTGTCTCATTTCAACAGTTTCACTTCTTTATTCTTTTTTTGTATTATTAAATTTTTATTTATTATTTATTTGTTATTTCAATTTTTTATTTATGTTATTTATTATTTAATTTACTAAAATAAATCACGTTCACCATCTTGAATGGCCTAGGTTTACGAACTATGTTAATTAGCATTTATTTATTAATCCAACTCATAATCCTAATACTATAATATACCTAATAGTATCCATAATGGATTTAACTGCACAAGACCCCAGGTACAATTATTTAGACACTAAAAAAGGACAATATTGATTTCTTTTTGTCTTTAATGCACAGGTAAAGATTTATTGAGCTGGAACACTTCAAAGCACTCTTGAAGCATTTGCGCACTTGAATTAGCTGGTTTATTGGGTAGCTGGCTGTTTTATAGTACCTGAATACTCGGGAAAGCAGATGGTCAAGGCGCTGCGTGTGATTTTCTGCTCAAACAGATCCTTCTTGTTGAGGAAGAGAATGATGGAGGTCTCTGTGAACCACTTGTTGTTGCAGATGCTGTCGAAGAGCTTCATGCTCTCGTGCATTCGATTCTGTAGTGGAACGAAGAGATTTTAGAATAATTTCTGAAGGATCATGTGACACTGAAGACTATGTAGTAATGATGCTGAAAAATAAGCTTTGCAATCAAAGGACTAAAATACCCTTTAAATATATTTAAACAGAATTATGAGCTAAACTGGGGTCAAATTTAAACTGGGGTCAAATCTAAGAGTGTCTCACCATTTCTTCATCCTCAGCCAGCACCAGGTCATATGCACTCATGGCCACACAGAAGATAATGGCTGTCACCCCTTCAAAACAGTGGATCCACTTCTTTCTCTCTGAACGCTGACCGCCGACATCAAACATCCTATAGAAAGACAGCAGACGTGTAAATGTTCAGCAGTATAAAATGTGTATCAATTACAACTGAAGATTTAAAATACACCCTTAAAAAAACCTAAATACCAGAATATCTAATCTGCCAAACAAGCAGAAGCCTTCTTTAATTTCATGGATATACAATTAAGATATGATAGGCAAAAAAATTGTTAAACTTCATATATAACACTCTTAGTTGATCACACAATCTTAGGGGATGTTTAGACAACTAAAAAAAACAAAAAATGATGCATTTTTAAGTTAACTAACAACAAATGACAATGGCAGGTTTTGGAAAAATAGCATTATTATCTGTGTAAAAACGTCCTCTTTTGCGAAAACAAAGTTATTGTGTGTATATGTATTACATGTTCAGTCTATAGGCATGCGCAAGTACTTGACAATAAAAACAACAATGGCTGACTACTAGACGCCTCGTTTTTATTTACAAAGCAACAACTTGCCTGACATGCACAATACAGCATTTTTAGTAGGGACACACTGAATTTTCAGCCGAAAATGGCATTTTAGGTTTTCAGCCGAAAGAGAAAAATGGCCGAAAATATGAGATGAAATAAAGGTTATGCTGCGTCGCAATGTACAGCAGTGTTCAGCGCGCTGGTTTCACGCTCCCTCCAGCCGTAGCCCTACAGAGCAGGGGCAACTCTGTGATCATTTCACTCATGTACCCGTAAACCTATCTATGCATGTATTAGCACTGTCATAATGCACCTGACATTTTGTTAGAAACACTCATATGCTTTACATGTTTGTTTATATAACTACTATTTTCATTTATAGCACTTCATTTCGCATCTGGTTTAAATACACTATGAACAGAATTATTTTCTTTATTCTCTATTTCCACCTGGGGATACTCATACCGAGGCCTCTAGAGATTATGGATTATGAAGATTATTCTCTCGAGGTTTTTTTCCTTCACTTAGTCAATTGGTAAAGTTTTGTTCCTTGCCACTGTCGCCACTGGCTTGCTTGGTTTGGGACTTGTGGAGCTGCGCATCAATGGATTTGCTCTTCAGTGTTTGGACTTTCAGCAGTGAAAATTAAACACATTTTCAATTTACTAGAACTTCTTCTATGTTAAGCTGCTTTGACACAATCTACATTGTAAAAGCACTATAGAAATAAACATGAATTGAATTGAATATTACTGTTGCTTCCCAAAAAAGCTAAGTCTGTTCAAACAACGTGCCAACAATAATGTGCCAACTTGCCATTTCTATGTAGTATACTTGTTCCTGCTGCTTTCAATAGCACTACTGAGCTGTCATGGCAAATTTGACTGTCAATAAAATGTGATTATTTTATTGCCTCGTTTAAAAAAATAATATTTTTCAATATAATTTAAGTTACGGTGACACGGTGGCTCAGCAGTTAGCAAGAAGATCGCTGGTTCGAGTCCCGGCTGGGTCAGTTGGCATTTCTGTGTGGAGTCTGCATGTTCTCCCCGTGTTGGCGTGGATTTCCTCTGGGTGCTCCGGTTTCCCCCTCAGTCCAAAGACAAGTGGGTATAGGTGAATTGAATAAACTAAACTGGCCGTAGTGTATGTGCGTGAATGAGTGTGTATGATTGCTTCCCAGTACTGGATTGCAGCTGGAAGGGCATCCGGTGTGTAAAACATATGCTGGATAAATTGGCAGTTCAGTCCGCTGTGGCGACCCCTGGGGAATAAAGGGACTAAGCCGAAGGAAAATGAATGAATGACATTTTTGGTTTTCAGCCAAGTGGATCATTTTTATTTTGGCCTAGTATTTTAATTTCAGTGTATCCCTAATTTTTAGTTATTCTCATTTAAAGAAAATAACCGCCAATTAGTCTTAGATCTCCAAAAGGTAAGATTAATGTTTTTCTTTTGTCACATATTAAACATTACAAAATGAAAAAAACTAATAACATATATTATAAACCTAAACATGCACTATAAAAAAAAACATAAGTAAATAAAATGTTTCTGTTTTTGTACATCACTGTACGATAAATCCATCCTGTATTAGCAATCCCCATCATTTAAAGTGGCGAATGACACTGCAGTGCACACTTTACATCATCTACATAATGCACACTCTGCAATAATAAACAGTTTTTGTACATTGGTGTGTATGCTAATATAGTTACCTCTATAGTTCTCATTCTTGGTGTGAATGAGCCTTAAGAAAGAAAAAGTCAAACTAATTAGAAATGACCTAAGAGCAAGTGAACAATAATTTTAGGTCACATCCAGCTTTCCACAAACCATATTCTCCCAGCGCTAGTTGGAAATTTATGGGAAAAACAGTGCATTTGCCGAGTCAGCATTCTCTTCTTAGCGAGAGGTTTACTACATCCCCTTTCTCTTCTTTAGGTGTGGACATTCATGTGTGTCACTGGCATTTGTTGACATTTGAGTCTGCGCTTTGTTTCTATGGTAATGGAGGGCTTGAAAGCAGGATGGATGAGACGGGGAGGGAGGATGGAGGAGATGAAACTTCCTGTCTATTGCAGGAGTCGTTCATTTCTGCCTGTCAAACACTTTAACAGCGCAGACCTGGAAAAGACATCACTGGCATTTCTAGGAATTTCCGCGATCATGTTCCTCTTATGTGGCATTTCCCTTTCTACACACACACACACACACAGTACATAATATGATTTACGAGGCATTAAATAAAGTAATAGAGCTTATTGGACAGCTGGCTCATGTTTGATCTTTCGAAAGGTTGGCCTGACATTTCTTCTGTAGATTAAAGCAGACACATTCAAAGAGAATCATTCCAAGCTTGATGCATCCCATAAACTGGGCAAACAGAAACACAGGTTTGAGATAAATTACTCCCAAAACCTAAAGCCAGAAACATGTGGATGCCACGGCATTAATTCCTTAATTCCATTGAGAGTTAAAGTGTCTGTTGGTTGAAAATGGCTGTTAGATTGGGCAGATGAGATGTTTGAAGTGTGAATGTGTGTGAACATGCATGCTAAAAACACCTACTAGAGGGTGCGAATAATAAAATCTCGGTTCAAAGAGTGAAATAAAGATGCCCATGTGTGCAGGGGCTTTCTCACTTGAAGTGCAGGTCTTTGAAGGTGAAATGTGTCTCTACGATGCCAGTGGTTTTCACTCTGGTCCTCAGGACGTCCTGCTGGGTTGGGATGTAATCGGCTTTGGCTATCCTCTCCATGTCATTCAGATAGCTGCAAAACATAGAGGAAGGTACAAAACATTAGCTTTAAAAATAACTGTTTGGGATCTGTTATAAATACTGCGCTTAATATAATTATTATTATTTGCATTATTAATATTAATATATAACTATGCACACACACTTTCAGTATGTTAACTATTAAATTGAAACAGTTGTTCAAAATGTTTTTAAAATATAAAGGACAAAAGACAATGCTTGAAAACAAAATTAACAAATAATAATAATAATAATAACAACAACAACAACAACAACAACAACAACAACAACAACAAATAAGTTAAATACCAAAACAATAATTTTATATAGTCTCAACGGAAATAAAAACAGAACAAATTTAAATGAAATAAAAACAGAACTAATATAAATAAAATAACAACAACAAATATAAATATAATAAAAAAATATATAAACAAATAAATAAAATATTTAACGCACTAACTTTAATATAACACATCGTTTTCTACTCATGATAGAAATGATGTTCAATGAAACTTTTAAAATAAACTTCCTTCTTAAAAATTAGAAATCATTGTTATTTAATATTTTAACACACGCACGCACGCACGCAATGTTTGAAATATATACGCATAATTTACATCAACAAAATTTCCCTTTTAAAATGTCATAATTCCCAAGTACCCCTGACTTAAAAAACAATGTCATAAAATATTTATTATTCCCTCACTACATTGAACATTCTATTAAAAAATGTAAACAAAAATATGGAACAAGCAATGTTGGGCATTTTAGACAAATACTGTACGATGCAAAATACAGTACAGACCTCTATGACTCAGTGTCGGCAACGTTGGCGTGAAGCCTTGTATATGATGTTTTTATGCAAAACACACCATGTGCAATCGTCTAATCAAATTTCCAAACAGAGGAACAGACGAACCGCCTTGTGACAGTGACGATGCAGATCTTCATTCAGCTGCCGATCAAACGCTGGCAGAAACACAGCTTGGATGAGCTGCGTAGGCAAGAACTCCTGCCAGCAGCACTGAATGTTATTGCTCCACCTAATGCTGTACTACGACTCAGACTACTAACTGTACCATTTCATGACAAGCCAAGAGTCCACGTTTTTAGCTTTACACTTCCACACATTACTTTTGCTCTGATTTATGCCTTTATGGTGCAGTAATTTCTGCTGTACAGACTGTTTGGAGAGAGATAAGGGATAGAGAAGATTCAAGTCACTTCATAACAATGATAAATTATGAATTCTACTTAGTGAAGTGCCCACTGCTTCTTTAGCTTATTGTATTTATAAATTCCACAAACTAAAGAGTAAAGAGTGAACACATCTGCATTAGTTGTACCATCAATGTTTGGTGACACTTTACAATAAGGTTGTATTATTTAATGTTAGTTAAGGCATTTACTAACATGAACAAATAATGAACAATACAATTATTACAGCATTTATTCATGTTTGTTAACGTTAGCTAATGAAAATACAGTTGATCATTATTATGTTACGGTGCGTTAACTAATGTTGACAAGCATGAATTTCTATTTTAATAATGCATTAGTAAATGTTGAACTATGATTAATAAATGCTGTACAAGTATTGTTCATGTTAGTAAATACATTAACACATCAACAACAACTAATGAAACCTTATTGTAAAGTGTGACCCAATGTTTTGTATAAATACTGTATATACATGCATTTAGTTGTTTTATTGTAGGTATTCTGTATATATTTCTTTCCATTTTTTATATTATTATTGTTGCTAATATAATCACTATTGTTATTACTTAACATTGCCAATGAATTGAACTTAATTAAATTGAGAGCGAGAGAAAGAGAGAGAATTGAAAAAAATACTTTATTACTATTTGCATAAAACACTTTAAACTAATTTGGCATTTACCTTTTAATACCACACAAAAACAACCCACAAAGTATTATTACCCTTTTAACATGTCTACATAAGTTGAGTAGAAATAAAAAATAAACTTCCATCAACCACAGAGTACAAAGCCTCAGTTTTACATCATTTTATTTCAAAAGTGAAAAAATCATCCACGAAACTTTAAAAAAATAAAATAAGAAAAGAAAATCTGAAATATTAAATAAACAAATATAAAATCAAATATTCTGGATTTGACTGCAGTTAAGGACATAACGTTAATATCTTTATATAAACCAAGTTCTATCTTCTTTTTCCTACTATATATATATATATATATATATATATAGCTAATTTATCTTGATCGATAATAAAATTCAAACATCGACAAAAACATTTTTTCCCCTAACATATTTAAAACCAACAATAAATACATCTATAAAAGAGAGAGAGCATGTGCGAGAGAGAAACTATTATTAAAATTATTATTATTATATTGTTTTATAGTGTGTGTACTGTTTATATTAATTTCCTTTTTAATATTATTATTGTTTTTATTACAACAACAATACATTATTCACAACATAAGAAATGCTTTTTAAACTAAATTCACTTGCCTTATTTCAATTATTAAATTCTATTAAATTATTATTAGAGGTATTATCTGTTTTTATTCTTATTTTTTTCAGTCATTCATTTTTCAATTACTTATTATGTTTATTTATTTATCTATTATTATATTCATTAATCTGTATGATCTGCATGTACTTCATTAATTTGATGACGTTACTGTATTACATATTTTATACATATCTAAAAGGCTTTTGCAATACTGTACAAAATACCATGCCAATAAAGCAACTTGAACTTAACTTAAAAAAGAGGGAGGGAGGGAGGGAAGGAGAGATTAATGACCACCTGCTATCATTTAAGGTTTGGGTAATTAAAGTCATGTCTCTGATAAATGGAGCTAGAGTTTATTAGAGCCAAGAGTACAGTTTAATTCTGGAGCTGATCTGTAATAAGAACAATATGCCAAAGCCACAGCTTAGTACAATAGCTGTTCAGAAGAAATATGAAAAATAAAGCATCTAAAGGTACACACTGTTTACTGATTTCAGCTCTACTAGTATTGTATGTTTGTTCTGAAAGGCGTGTATGGCAGTACTCTTTGGTATTTGTGACAGGATCTGCTCAAACAGACAGACAAAGATCTTTTCTTGGACGCATTGGATGTTTGTCTTGTTTCTCACTGGAACAGGAGCTGTGCTTGATGTCTGGCTGTGGTTTAGGATGGAAAGATCTCATGAAAATGAGCCAAAAATATGTTCCAATTCTAAGCCCCTGAGTTCCATTAAAAACTTAATGCTACAGCATACATTGGTTTTCTGGTTTATATAGATGACTGCAATGAAGATATGAAGGAGTACTGAATCTGGTTTGCATGGAAGAACTCCACTAGCCTTTACAAAACACCAACCTGATAACTCATGAAGACACTTTTGTGTGGATTCTGAATCACGATAAATCAAATATTACAAAAGTTACAAATTCTTCATAGCCATGCTAGTTTTTTTTTAAATCTTTTATCTCTCTTTCGTCTTGCATTATACAATAATTTAAAAGTCAAAACTTACAGTTTGCATAGATTATTAGCACTCGAGTAAAAATATTTTTATTCTTTTTTACCAAGTGGGATAAAAAAAAAAAAGAGAACTTTAAACATAAAAGATTTAATAACAAATTTCTAATAACTACATTTCTTTTGTCTCTGCCATGATCACCATACACAATATTTCACTAGTTATTTTGCAAGATACTAGTATTCAGTGTAAAGTGCAATTTAAAGCCATAATTAGGCTAATTAGGTTAACTAGGCAAGCGATGCTAATTAGGAAAGTCATTGGACAACAGTTGTTTTGTCTTCTGAAGCCAATTGAAAAAATTATTTCTTAAGGGAGCTTATAATATTGACCTTTTTTAAATTATATAAAAATAAAACAATGAAACCTGCTTTTATTCCAACCAAATAAAGAAAGAACCAAGAAATAAAATAAAAATTCTCCAGAAGAGAAAAAAACGTACAGGAAATACTGGTAAAATGTACTTGTTAACATCAAACAGGCAATGGGAAATAATTGAAAAAGAATACAAATTTCACCATAGGGCTAATACATTTGCCTTCAACTGTATATTTTATTACTATCCATCCATCCATCTTGCATCTGGGTTCAAATGATCTTGAATTTATTCAAATATTAGCCATATTACTTACAAGCTTATAACACCACAAACGTACTTACTACCACTTTTGATCATATTATATAGGGAATTTATATTTAAGATAGTACTTCAGAATTATTCCATGCACGAAACAATTTTCTTCCAAATTTAAAATAAAAATAGTCATTTAGAAGATTTGTATAAAATAATTCAGATCAAATTCATAATAAATCATCATTTTAGTGAATAACCCTTTCAAATCACAACAATAGAAATCATATTATGCTCAAATCATTATGCTCAAACCAATCTATTAAATTCACTTAAGAAACAGAGTTTTCAAGTTGTCGCTTAATTTGTTTTTCACATCCATATATTTATATATATTTAATGAATTGACAAACATCACAGTTTTACCTAAAAAAAAATGATTGTACTGAAAACAATTGAAAAAAATAGTCGCCTGCATCTCACATGTGCTAAAAATAATAGTAGACTGCAGGTCTCTACAAGAAGGTTTTGCTATTCTTTTCTGATGTAGACATTTTAGTGTGTGTTCAGAGGGTGGGGAAGGAGTGGCTGCTTCTGTAAAAACCGCACTTCTCTCCACCCAAACACACACACACAGGCTGTAAACCGTCTCACATAAACATCTGCAGAATCTAGCAAGCACAACTAAATATTATGAAAACTAAGATTAGCGCTCCCTCTATCCTTCCACAACCCCTTTTCCCACCAACAAATTACATCATCACTCATTCCCTAATTCAAGGCCAAATCGACCGTGATCCCCTGTGAGGGAACGCTCCGCCTGCCCCTGATTGATTCCTAGTGTATTCAGCATGGGAAAATTCATGGAAATCCTGACCTAGGCCAACCCTCCATTTAATAGCAATTGGTTTCTCAACGGACCGTTAACTGTTAAGAGTTTCTGCTCGCTTTGACGCATCGATCTGATCTGGCACGCTCTCATGACACATTTTAATCTGTCTTTTTATCCCTCTGAATTTACAAGGTGCTACTGGGTAGGTTTCAGTTTTTCTTCATTTAGAGAGTTGCTTGTGGGTGGTTCAATAATTGGAGAGACATTTTGCGTTCCTAAAATTTAAGGGGGAAAATAATGTTCGTTAAAAGAAACTATCTTCTCTGTATCTTGTTGGAAAAATTATTTTAATATTTCAGTGATTTTTCATGGAAAAAAATATCCTTTAGAGCAGGGGTGCCAAACTTTTTCTTACGAAGGGCCAAAAACCAAACTTGGCTGAGGCTAGTGGGCCGAAGGTAAATATAGTTGCCATGGGTAATTTCCTAATTTATTTAATAATATTTAAAAATAACTAGACAACATTGCTTTATATTAACTAATACAACATAATTTTTTACATTTTATAATGAACTTATTACAGTAAAAACAAAAACATTCTCATTTATAACAGAATGGAGTTACACTAGTTTTTGCCTTGATTTGATCCGTTGAGACATTATTTACATTTTAAAAAATCTGATTCATTCATAACATTTAATTGAAACATGCTTTTTTTTGTAGCTCAGCAATAAAACAAACAAAAAAAGGTTACGTCAAATTAGAAATGACTATCTCTTTTAAAGGCATTCTCGGGCCCTACTTTGGGCATCTCTGCTTTAGAGTATTATTTGTCAGCTCTGTTATGTTAGTAAAAGTAAAAGAACTGCCAATTTTAAACTATTTAACCAAAAATCTACATGCTAGAATAATTGCTAAGAGAACATGGCACTGATAATAAATCATGAATAAAAGACTTAAACAACCCTCTGTGTGACCAGTGATAAATTCGGTGTTACTTTTCATGTGGTAACAGTTTTGACGTTTTAGAAAATAATTTGATGTTTTGATTTTCATAATTTATTATTTGATTACACAGTCATATACAATAAAAAATAACTAATTAACAAATTCGGACAATAAGAACTTGTGACTGTCAGCTAAATAAGACATTTTTGGCAGAAAAAAAATATATATTGTTATAGCCTGATAAATGACAATGACTGACAAATTATTAAAATAATTTAAAATATAACTTTTTCTAAAAAGCTGAAAGAAATGACGACTTTGGACAACAAATACGCCAGCATTTGTAGAATCACCCTTATATTAGTTTGTATTTATAGTGGAGCGGTTTTTGTTTCTGCATAAAACCTTTGAATGTTTACGTTAATATAACCATTAGAACTACCCACCCTGTTCCATCTGTAAATGCATGTTTATCCTCTGATAGCCTGAATGTTAAAGGTTATGATATTGGCCTATCATGAGTGTTGATTGGTCTGTATTTTGGGAGAACTCACTATGCAGCGGAGTCGTTGAGTTGGTATTCTCTGGCACGGGTGAAGCAGCTCTGTACACCTCCATCAGCCCACAGCCTGCAGATGACATTGGCCAGCTCGTCTGGAAGGATACCCTGCTCTTCTGCTGTCCCAGAAAGGGCAAACAACTGACGGGCATCATCCTAGAAGACAAACAAATAAACAGAAATACACTCAAAAATAATGCACATTAAAGTACACATGAAATCAAAACTAGCCATATGATTTTGTTAGCTCACATTGCTAGTTTTGTGGTGAACAATTCATCTGTGCATGTCATTAAGAAAAAAAATACTTTGCCCTTGTAATCTTTAATTGAAATCTGAAAATGCACTTCCTGTTCGCTTTTTAACATACATAACCACGCCCCCTCCAACTGCCAGTTTTGACAACAAACAGAAATGGGTGAGGAGGAGGTGTCTGTTAGGTTGTAATAACTCTTTTAAAACCCATTTCCCAATCTTTCTGAATAAAATGCCTACTTTACTACGTCCAATCAGCTCGCAGTAAAAAAACAAGCCACGCCCACTGTTTTTCCATTTAATATTCAGTTTCTCTAGGAACTGTCACAATACAAAAAAAAATAAATAAATAGTCGCAGCTTCCAGTTTATGCGGACTTTAACATAACGATATAGAGAAAATACAATATACTGTATATATGCATCACGCACTATTACAAAATTAAATACAGGTGGAAACAGGGTCTGAAAAAATTGTATATATTCAAAAATACATTTAGTTGAATCGCTTTCATTGTGTAAACTCTTATGTGGTTGAATGCATACAACCAGCATCAAAAGACCACACAAAAACAAGGTATTTTTGCTTTGCTGTGCAATATGGAAACACAAGAAGCAGCTATGCATTAAACAAACCAATGAACAGATGCACTGAAAAATAATAACACACTGATATACAAAAAGTAGCATTTTTATATGCATTATATGCAAAAGAATCAGGAATGTAAGAGAGGTTTAATTAAGCCTGACCAATTTTATTAACTGTGAAAAATCTGCATTTTAAACATATTACCTCAAAGCAGCTAGAAAGTGACTCAGCAGTACTCACTGCACATTAATCACTGCTTTATTTATTTTTAAAGAAAATGCCATGATGTTGATGGTCAAAATGTAAGTTTTTTTTCTAGGTGGTTTTAAGGGAGAGAATACAACATACATTTTTTTTAATTATTATTTTGAATAAAAATAAAGAAAACTTTCCAGCATTCAGAGGCTTAAAAGGATCTTATCAAAAACTGAAAACTTACAACTTCCTAAACCACCTCATTGAATGATGTAAATTATGTCAACAACATGTTTTTGCATGCTTCAGTAATTGCATTATTTTAATATATATATATATATATATAATATTTTCTATAGAATGCTATACAATATTCTATTTGCTCAGATACATTAGTCAGTACTGAACCCAGTACTGGAGCTAATCTTCAAAATGACCTACGATAACGGTCCAAAAATTAGTACACACAAATTTATGTGTTAGGGAAAGACATTTAAAAAAACAGGAGAAATGAAGAGAAACAAAAAAAATTGATATAATTTTGTTGAAATTTTTGTTCTTTTTTGTTGCAATATTTCGTTTGAATTTAAATAATTAATTTTCTATTTCTAAAGATGTTCGGTGACCAAACTATTATTATTTTAATGAATAAAACGTTCACATGCACCAAAATACATTACCTATATTCACTGAGAAATGAATAAAAATATTCATTTTCAAAACGGGGTGTGCTCATTTATGCTGAACACTGTATATAGTTTATTTATAAACTACTAGTTTTTTTTAAATAGCTTTAAACATGTGCCTTTAACAATTATTTACAGTTTTTTTTCATAAAAGTGATTACAATTCTTTAAAATTTACAATAAAACAATGAAAAAAAATTACAACTGCATTGGCAAAAAGCATTACTGGCTATCATTTGCATTTCCTAGACATCTATAATCATGAAGACAGACTGGCTGCATGGTGGCATCTTGTGAGGAGGGAGATTCTTCATCATCTTGCTGTGTGTGCATATGCATATGTGTGGTATGTGAGGTTTCTTGATGATCCAGATGCCAAGCAGGTCAAAAGTGCAGTACACAAACATGAGCTATGCATCCCCCGAGAGAAATAAATAGAGCTTGTTTCCTGACTAAATCTCACCTCCTGATTCTACCATCACATCTCAGACTCAACAGTCTCGATCCATTTAAAGCATCTGTCCGTCCGTCTCCCACACGTTTCTACAAAAATAACCGTCTACCTAAATATATGTCTCTCCACCCAGAACGCATGTTGCAGGAATGGAGCGTGAAGCCAAAACCCTCCCACCGCTGGGCTGAACTGAGTCACAGGAAGTCATGCCTGAGGCGAAACATGGGAACAGTGAGCAGAAATGACGGGCTCAGAGACATTCAACACGGTCCACCCTGCGCTTTTAGAGGGCTTGAATTCTTAAACCTTGTGTGCTGTTGGGGATGTTTTTATCCACTCTGACTGGGTGATTTTGAAGATTAATTTGGCCACAACTTTCTCTGAAGAATTTCTCTCAAGAATTCAACAATACACTCTGGGCAAATTGACTACCCTTTCGATATGTTCGTGGCTGTTTTTGCCCCATTGACTTCCATTACAATGACATTTTTTGATTGCAAACCCATGACACAATCATGCATTCTTGATTGTTGGTGGCTTTCCCTGTTAAAATAAAATAAAAAATAGTAAACATAGTTAGTGTATTTATGCACGCACACTATAATCTGCTGTTTTACTCCATAGAACTCCTTATAAAAGTCAGAAACATTTTTGCACAAGCTAAAGGGTTTTTGCTGCGATCAACAGTAAAAATACACATTTTACCTCTTCCAAAAAGGGAAATCCATCAACAATCAACAATGCATGATTATTTGTTGCCATGGCTTTGCATTCAAAAAATGTGGTTATAATGGAAGTCAATGGGGGAAATGGATGTTTTTATCCACTCCGGGGTGATTTTGAGGATTAATTTGGCCACAACCTTCTCCGTGTTTCAGCAAATGGAATGATATTTGGTGACAAATCTTATTTTGACACATATTTTGTGAAAATGCTTTGGAATTTTTTTTAAAAACTCAATACATTCTGGGCAAATTGACTACCCTTTCGTTATGTTCGTGGCTGTTTTTGCCCCATTGACTTCCATTATAATGCCATTTTTTATTGCAAAGCCATGACATCATATAATCATGCATTCTTGATTGTTGGTGCTAAAATAAAAATAAAAATAAGCACATCAGCTCAGAACATAGTAAATGTAGTAAGTGTATTCATGCACGCACACAATAATTTGCTGTTTTACTCCATAGAACTCCATATAAAAGCCAGAAACTTTTTGCACAGGCCTATCAAAAGGGTTAATGGTGCCAACTGATGATCAACAGTAAAAACTACAAATGTTACCTCTTCCCAACAGGCAAATCCACCAACAATCAAGAATGCATGATTATATGCTGTCATGGCTTTGCAATCAAAAAGTATGGTTATCATGGAAGTCAATGGGGCAAAAACAGCCACGAACATAACGAAAGGGTAGTCAATTTGAACAGTACACACAAGGGTTAAATATATTAAACAGATCCTTGAATTAAAGGTTAAACAGCTCAGGTGTTTTGCAATTCAGAAGTCAATAAACTTGTAAATTCAAGGAATGCTTAAATATCTATTTCGAAACAGGAATACTGTTAGTTCTTTTAATAGTCGGTGGAAAAAAGGATGTAGATATGAATAGAAGATAGTTATAGGCCTTTTAAAAGATTTACGGCCTCGCGAGTGGAGAGAGAAAGAGGGGGGAAATAAGGAGTTACAGCGATCAGTCCCATGGGATGCTGATTTCCACGTGTCTAAAGCACACACTGCTCAAACTGTGACATATGGCTAACACATGCACTCTCATATGGTTTAAAGATGCGCTGGCTGATGCTCCACTTCCTGTCTTACGCTCAGCTCTGCACACACAGTGTTTCTGATTAAAGAGCCAATGAAACATGGGGATGGTTGAAATTTGTGAGGTCCATTTGGGTATTTAGATTTTTATCTCTCTTTAAAAAAAAAAAATCAATTATAGATAACATCTCATCTGCCTGTCATTACTGATATCTGCAAATAGTAAGGCTGCATGAATTGGGGGAAAATCTAATTATGATTCTTCTGATAAAAATAAAATAAAATTGTGTTTGTAATTTGTAAAAATGTATTCCAGGTTTATTGTGCTTGCTTGAAAGGGTCCACAATTAGGCTAAAATCAATAATATAGTTACATATCAATAATAATAATAATAGTAATAGTTAATAATAATAATTTATTAATTATACTAATATATTATTATTATTATTGATATGTATTGATTGATATGTATTATTATCATTACTATTATTATTATTGATTTGTATTATTATTATTATTATTATTATTATTATTGATAATTGAAAGTAGTTGGTAATAATAATAATAGTAATAATAATAATAATGATAATAATAATAATAATAATTATTATTATTATTATTTGTTTAATTATTATTATTATTAATAATATTAATAATGATAATAATACAATTATTATAAAAATAATACAGTCATTTATTATTATTATTATTATTATTATTATTATTATAGATAACATCTCAACTGCCTGTCATTACTGGTATCTGCAAATAGTAAGGCTGCACGAATTAGGGAAAAATCTAATTATGATTCTTCTGATTTAAAAATGTTTTTGTTTGTAATTAAAAAACAAATTTATTTAAACCAGGTTTATTTATAAATAATTATATTATTACTATTATTATTATTATTGATATGTATTGATTGATATGTATTATTATTATTATTATTGATAATTGAAAGTAGTTGGTAATAATAACAATAATAATAAAAACAAATAATAATAATTATTATTATGCAGTTGGTAATAATAATAATAATAATAACCATTATTATTATTATTATTATTATTATTATTATTAGTTTAATTATTATTACTATTATTATTATTAATAATAATAATAATAATAAAAAAATATTATTAAAATAAAACAATCATTTATTGTTATTATTATTATTATTACTAACTACTTTCAATAGATTTTTTATGGTTTTATTGTTATGTTTTTTCCTTGGCAATTTGAAACACCAGCTGATTTTTTTTAACCCAGTCCTACAATAAAACACTAACCCTAATATTGGCTTATGCTTTTTAATAACCTGTATTAATGTAATTAATGTAGTAGTATAAAGCTGATAACTAATTTGATGTACATGTACATCAACGATCAACAAATTAATTTTAGTTTTTACAAGATAGATGCGTTTCCAAATTCAGCCAGACCTCATGTTAAACGGCTCAGAAATCTATCTGTATGCTGTTTATTGGACAAGACCCCAAACTAGCTAAATAACCCAGGATTTCCTCAACACGCACTATATTAACTACTCATCCAGACGACCCACTGACTTCCCAGTCATCAGTTTAGCACATCTCTCATCAAACACGCCACGAACGAGAAAGCAAGCAAGAGCGAGACCCACTTGAGGAATGTCTCCAACAGATCTCTCTCTAATTAAATGTGATGGAGAGATGTTGTTAGCCTCTCTAACAGCACTTTGCAGCTCAATTCCCTGAGCAATCATCCATCTCTCCCTTCACCCGTCTAATTAAACCATACACTGCTGCTACACACCAAAAATAAAGGGCCTGTATCCTTTTAAAAGAGCCATATTCTTGACTTCTGCTGCTTTTTTTAAGATGCTGCGATAAGTTACAAGGACTTTTAATAACACGTCTCAAGACTCCTGTGTCCTACTTGCTTCCATTCAGACAGTGTTAACCCTGTAGATTGTCAATGACTGTAAATTGTGGTGTGACGTAATATATGGCGAGTGTAAATCAGTGCTGACAGAGATGGAGCGTTTCTCTCCAAAGCATCAGGTGGATCAGATGCGCTGAACATACTGCTGCCTTCAGGCCGTTCTCTTCAGATCTGTGCTAGCAAGCTAACACTCTCACTTCTTTATTCTCTTTTTTCCCTTGATTTAAGCTTCATCTGTCCTTATGAAAGTCTTGAGGATTGGTTCATAGAGAGAATAAAAAGCTAACTAAAACTTTTGCTGTGTGATGAGGGATCTGTAGTACCTTACAGGACTTCAGGTTTACAGGAAGAATAGACTATGGATTCCTAATGGGACTTTTACTTAATTTTTCTCGGATTTAAAAGAAGATGCTTTCCAATGCGCTTCTTTTCTATTGTTTTTCAATGTAGACACGAACTTGATGGATGTGTGTCACCGTTATGCTTGTGTCTTGTGACTTTTGAAGAGCTGTGTTTTTTAGACGCTGTGTGAAGTTACAAGAACTTCAACTTTCACAAGCAGTGCTGCTCATTACTGTCAGTTCTTTTCACTTACAAGTGGGCGCAGCCATTTGAATCTTTTTGGCTCGAGACTTCCGGTCTCATTCACTTCCATTCATTTTTAGACATTTTTATTCTACTTTGTCTGTATAGTCATGCAAACACTTCTTTGTAGAGCAACTTGTTTGACCGTTTTCTGCCATTTAGTAATCCTAGTCATTTCTCCCATAGGCGACTGAATCGGAAGTTCTAAAACAATCGCAAAAACGAGCGCACTTCCGCATTGAAGAATAAGGTCAATAGCAATGGACCAATCAGAAGAGCTCGGTACTGTTGCAAGTTTCTGTTTACATGCGCTCTGTGGTTGAGTCCATATACCCTCACGGTTCATGCTGTGCTTTTTTTGCAAACCATTCTGAACCATTGCGTATTGGTTTTTTAGAACGATAGACATGTCCAGTGTGAATGAGAACAGAAAGTAGATTGTAATCTGATTGGTAAATTTAAGGCAATTTAGGGAAGTAACAGTGCAAAAGTGATCATTCTGAGAGGAAACAAAAGTCCAAACTACTGTTGGAAAAAGTGTAGGATTATGGAGTCAGATCAGTCTTCAAAATAATACAATTAAAAAATAAAGTTCATACATGCACAGCACATTTCATATTTACAAATTCGAAAATACACAAATCCAATTCATAAATACAACACACAATTTATGAATTCACAAGTAAAAATCATAAATATTTGCCAAATGAACTGGATTTGTGTATTTATGAGTTGTGTCAAAGCTAAGACTTTGTTTTAAATCATAAAGATTTTTGAATGGTAGGCGCACTACAAATAATATTTCATTATATTTTGTTTATGCATCGACTGAAAACAGCACAGATTAATTTAAGGATCAATTTCGCTCCATTAAAATGAGGATCCATTAAAATCGAGAACATTCTATTTTTAACACAGATCTACAATAAAACACTGACTCCCACACTAGCTTACGTTTAACACAAATTATTTTTATGCACTGTCAAAGACTACCTTAATTTCACTGCAGAAAAATAATTTTCTTACTGAGATTTGTTGTCTTGTTTCTAGTCCAAATATCTAAAAATTCTTAAATCAAGAAGGATTTTCTAGACAAGCAAATAATCTTACATCGAAAGTAAAAAACAAGTTTATTTTGCTTACCCCATTGGCAGATTATTTTGCTTGTTTTAAGGAAAAACTTACATAATTTTGCCATATGTCTTAAAACAAAACAATATGTTTTGCTTGTCTAGAAATGCTTCTTGATTTAAGAATTTTTTAATATTTGGACTAGAAACAACACAAAAAAAAATTAAGAAAAGCATTTTTTGCAGTGCAAAGCATGTGTTGATATTTACATTTACATCATCGCTTAACAAATTAAACAATTTGAGCTTTCAAAAGGTTATGTTTTACAGAGTTTTTACTACCCTGTATTTTGAACAGTAGCATACAACAAGAAGAAAACTAATCAGACTCAGTCAAAAATCTGGCTATAGAGCAGGATCATCTGACTTTGGAGGGCCTCGGAGATAATATGAGTGTGTGTGTATTACTGTACAGTGGATGTGTGTGATTTATTTGCTGAGGGAATGCAGTGTGTACTCACCGCTCTGGCGCTGTCCTCATATTCGATCTTGAGGTTGCCCATGGCTTTAATGATGGCCATGATGGACTGGATGGTGTTACTGTAGACCACCGCTCGATACTGCTTGCACTCTTCCTCTGAGTAGCCGTCCTCATGGATAATCCTGTAAAACAGACACACAAATGTTCAACTGATCAGTGTTGTATGAAATATTTAGCAGCGTTCATTAAAATTTTATTTGAATTGTATTAATGTGAGATTGTCCATGTGTGCAATTATTTATTGTTAAAAAAAATTATTATTGAAAGAAATTGCTGTTTTTATTTAGTTATTAAAAATATAATTTTTAGCATTATTTATTTTTTGCTATATTTCTAAAAATATTTGTATGACTATTACAATAACAAAAAATCCTAATAATTGTTTTTATTTTTAACTTTATTTAATTTTGAGATTTCGAAGAAAAATAAATAAATAAATCAGTTTCAATAAAAATATTTTCAGTGACTCCATTTTTGTGATTAGAAATATTAAATGAGGTCCAAATTATTCTTTTAATTATTTTTTATAATTGAAATAAGTTGCTGTTTTTATTTAGTTAAATTATTAAAATATTATATTTATTATTATATTTATTGCTATATTTCTAAAAATAGTTGTATGACTATTACAATAACAAAAAATCCTAATAATTGCTTTTAATTTGAACTTTATATAATTTCAAGATTTCAGAGAAAAATACATAAATAAATAAAAAAATAAATCAGTTTCTTTAAAAAAAATGTCAGTGACTTCATTGTTTTGATTACAAATATTTAATGAGCTCCAAAACACAATATTTGAATAATTTTCTGACTTTGAATACTGAATGGCTGCAGAAAAATAATCTCTGCAATTGCAGAAATAACAAATATAACAAAAACATTACCTTTGACATATATTACTGTTTGAGATAACACTTATATTACTGTGTTTATTAAAATAAATGCAGCAATTATGCCCTTCATAAAAAAAAATCTTGCCAAGCACAAACGGTAGCATTTATTCATGTTGCAAAAAATACATACCATGTCAATTATATTCAATAACGCTAAATATTACGTAAAGCAAATAAATAATACAACTGAGAACAAAGTCAGATTGGCACAAAAGAAAGAGATGACATTAGATATTTGCTCAAAAGCCTGCCAGAGGTATCCAGATGTAATAAAAACAGTATTAATATCTCCAGGCTTTTGCAGCGGATGAAATGTAGCCACTGAATTGATTTGAAGTGCTGATGTGAATTGTCCTGTGGATCCTGTCTGCTTGCAAATCTATAGAGACTTTTTTTAATAATAATATTGTCAGCTCAGGCTCCTGCGGATGTGAGAGGAAACCCTTTGCAATCTGGTATAAAAGCCAGGAAACCAAAGACACTTAAAAAATACAGACTACTTTCTCTGATGTAGGTACAAATATATTCTAGAACAATTTTCTAATAACATAATTAAATTACAAAATGAGTGCGGTGATTGTGCCCCAGATCAAAGCGTGTGTGTCTGGAAGCTTTCAGTAATGAGATAGTAAGTAATCTCATATATGTAGTAAACACTTTTCCATCAGAGTGATTAGTGTGTAAAAGTGCTTTGGGAAACAGAGGCGTAGGGGAAGCAGCAGAGGTCAAGGTCAGATAAACAGTATTAACTGCTGCTAGGGGCCCAAACACACACACACACAAAGCTGTTTCTGTGAGTGTGTATGGCAAGTTATGTACATGTATAGGATTTATAGGCATCAGTGTTAAGGCCACAATTATCAAGGTATGGTTCTCATTCAGTTTGGAGAGAGCTCTACATCTAAGGGCCTAAAAATAATATTTACACATATCCTACAACGACTTCAAGTATAATTCAGTTCTGAAATGTGTCAAAATGCAAGTACATGTTACATTCTCTTAGCTGCCACAAGGGGTGCTATAGCACACATTCTTTACTAGCACAAATCGTCTCTTTTTAGTATTGGTTTTCTGTTACTGTGAAACAAAACAGTTTGCTGAGAAAGAGAAAACTAATTAGTAAAAATGGAAACTATATCCCACACCGGACTTCAACAATTCATGCATGTTAGATTTCTCAGCATGAAATCCACCTCCCGTTTGCAAACGGCTGAATATTTTTAGTCTGCAATAATAATATCTTGTGCAAAATGTGCAAGCTGACATTAGAGTATGTCATTCACTAAGCAGAAACGTAAACAAATCGTACCAATCCAAAAGCATCAACTATGTGATGAAGCCTATTAGAGCATACGCTGTAAAAATATCTGTAAATTAGCAGTTTTCCGTATTTTGTGATTCATGTTTTCATTTATTTTCCCGTTTATTTATGCATTTGAATTGCATTATGAAACCTTGATCTACCTTCCAACAACTTTAACCTTGAAAAGTCAACTTTTATGAAAATTTTTAGTAGTTTAAAGAGATATATTGTCGGCGTGACGGTGGCGCAGTGGGTAGCACAATCGCCTCCCAGCAAGAAGGTCGCTGGTTCGAGCCTTGGCTGGGTCAGTTGGCATTTCTGTGTGGATGCTCTCCCCGTGTTGGCGTGGGTTTAGTCCAGATGCTCCGTTTTCCCCACAAGTTCAAAAGACATGCGCTATAGGTGAATTGGGTAAGCTAAATTGTCTATAGTGCATGTGTGTGAATGAGTGTGTATGGATGTTTCCTAGTGATGGGTTGCAGCTGGTAGGGCATCCACTGCGAAGAACATATGCTGGATAAGTTGGCGGTTCATTCTGCTGTGGCGACCCCAGATTAATAAAGGGACTAAGCCGAAAAGAAAATGAATGAATGAATTAATGAATGAATGAATGAATGATATATATATTGTCTGGGTTGGTGTTGTATATTACAGTACAAAACCTTGTAATAAACTACCAGTTTCCTACAATTTACAGACTTATTTGTCTTTATATTAGTTCTTATACATTACATTATTTCCAACTACTAAAAGTCCCATGTCCCATGATGCAATTCACAACCACAAGTAAATGGAAAACACTTGTGAATCACAAAATACAGAAACTGTTAATTAACAGATCTGTTTTACAGTGTAGTTAGAATGACCATATAATTCATGTTTTAAAAGCACAAAAAAAATCCCTGTAAGGGTTTTGTTTTTTAAGAAGGACATTTTCTTATAACAATTGTGATATTGATTTTATACATTCTACTGTTCAACAGCAAGAAGTTAATATTGAGTTCGATTTTAGACACAATATCATCTGTCTATTTTAACAATGAAAATAGTTCCATTCTACCATTTTATTTTGTTTTTAATTCGGATATACAGTTGAAGTCAGAATTATTAGCCATTCTGAATTATTAGCCCCCCTGTATATGTTTCCCCAATTTAGGTTTAAGGAATAGACGATTTTTGCAACACATTTCTAAACATAATAGTTTTAATAACTCATTTCTAATAACTGATTTCTTTTATCTTTGCCATGATGACAGTACATAATATTTTACTAGCTATTTTTCAAGATACTAGTATTCAAATTAAAGTACAATTTAAAGGCTTAACTAGGTTAATTAGGCAAGTTAGGGTAATTAGGCAAATCATTGTATAACAGTGGTTTGTTTTGTAGACAATCGAAAACAAATATTGCTTAACGGGGCTGACAATATTTACCTTAAAATGTTTTTTTGTTTGTTTGTTTTTTAAACTGCTTTTATTCTAGCCAAAGTAAAACAAATAAGACTTTCTCCAGAAGAAAAAATATTATAGGAAATATTGTGAAAAATTCCTTGCTCTGTTAAACATCACTTGGAAAAGTGATAATAATAAAAATAAAAAAATTATATATATATAT
>CAIGQV010017532.1:4076864-4090474 GCA_903798115.1 Danio jaintianensis
CAATATGCCATATAAACAGATGAGTATGTGTGTGCAAGGGCAAAAAGTTCCCTTTTAACATGATTTTCATTGCAGCTTTGCAGCTGTTCCCTCTCATAACATCCACACCAGCGTCAACAGCTGGTACTCAGAAACACATCTTCAATAAAGTCAAAGAATCTGAAGAGAGAAAACATCTTCACTCACTTCATCTGTTTTACGATGGTGCTCTTCCCCGATTCTCCAGCACCTGCGACAAAACAAACAAAAAGGGTTAAAAAACAACACTCTCATGCACATGCTTCATCTTCAGACAGAAAAGCAAGCTCACGGTCAATGTTTTTTTCTCTGTCTAGTCAGAGTATTAGCACTAATGCCCAACACTCTAGTGTGTGTGAGTGTTTAAGTAAAATATGCATGCGCGCGTGTGTGTGTGTGTGTGTGTGTGTGTGTGTGTGTGCGTGCGTGCGTGCGTGCGTGCGTGCGTGCGGCATATAGTTCCAGTAACTCAAGTCTTGCTGACTTAGCTGTCGATCTCCAGCATTCCGCTCTCTCCCAGACCTGGTGTTTATCAAGTTTGGCCTTTAATGGAGATGTCTGAGTGCTTCACAAACAGGAAACGGGGCCTTATCAGGGTAATTTCCACAGGCTTGCGGGGGCACACTACACATCTGACATCTAACTCCCTCATTTCATCATTACATAAACACACAAAACATAACGGCCACCGTACTATACAGACAACAAGCTCCCACGAGCACCTTCTAGCATCTCAAAAACAAACATACGCACGTCATTTTGATGCATCTGATGTGGAGAGACACACATATGCACTACAGGCGGTGTGTTTGTGTCAGGTGATGTGTCGCTTTTTCAACTTTGATAATGTACAATACATTCTTGAGCATCAAATCATCATTTGAAAGATTATCTGATTGATTGTGACATCATAGACTAAATAGTTTTTAAAAAACTGAGCATTTCCATCACAGGAACGAACAACAAAGAAGGATATTAATACCGGCAATAGTTAATATAGGCTTGAAATTTTACAATATTGCAGTTACAGTGTACAATATAACAGCTTTACTGTATTTTTGATAAATTGTGAACAATATATTGCTAATGGAATCTCAGTTTCAACAAAAATATTAAGCTTTTTCAGTATTTGGTAATATACATTATATCAGTGATCCCCAACCCCTGGTCCACGGACCGGTAACGGCGGCCATTCACATATGACATATCGCGTCTTTTCCGTGAGCAAGTTCGTTTGTTTCCAATGGAGGTGCACAGCTTGCACACCCAGTTGAAATCATCTTCAGAGTGCACCACGAGTCATGTGACAAGAACTGACTGAGCAGCTATATATTTTGTATGGAATACACATTTCGGTAGACTAACTATCTCAGACAAGCACTGCAATGCTTTTTAATTTTTTCCATAAATAAAACTTGTATTGTTGCAGCAATGTTTTGTCAGCTTGTAATCCTCTGAGAAAACGGTTGATAGTCGCCTAGGAATCTACTTACACCCACACCACCCCCGGGCCCCAGTGAAATTGTCAAGCGTTGACCGGTCCGTGGCGATAAAAAGGTTGGAAACCACTGCATTATATAATTAATATTTCTTAATTCACCAAATAGAATATCAGAATTATTTTCTGAAGGATCGTGTGACACTGGAGACTGAAAAGCTGTAGGAAATTCAGCTTTTGCCATCACAGGAATAAACAAATATATTAAAACAGACAGTAAATTCTAATTCTAATTTTAAAAAATCACTATATTATGGGTTTTTTTACTGTATGTCTGATAAAATAAAAGCCGCCATTGTGAGCATTTGAATGAAGTCTTACAAAAGCAAGGCAAATATAAACAAAGCACAAATAAATAATGCAACAATCATGTAGAAATCATTGCCTTCTCTTCATTATTGGCAGGACACCTAATTCTTCTCAGGTGGAAAAAAGCAAACCCACCATCCCACAAACACTGGATATTAGAAGTGATATCACATCTTCAAGTTCAACTTAAATACACCATCCGAGGCTCTACAAAAAAGTTTTATGAGGTTTGGCAGCCTTTTCTATCCTACATTGAATGCTCAGGGGTTACTATATCCTAAGTGAAAGTTTACCCCCAATTTCCCAATTTAATAAAAAAAAAATGTCTCCCTCTTTATGGGGTGTGAGTATGTTTGTATCTATGCACTGTGTTAATATGTTGTTCAATATGTGTAATGCAACAAAACGTCAAAAGAGTACAAAAGAGAGAGCTGACATTTGATTTTAGCTGAAAGACTGGCAGAAATATCCAGATGTAATATAATGTTTGTATCACATGATTTGCCATTTTGAGATGCAGCGCTGGCTCTGGCTGTCAGTCAGGCTGGCATTCTTACACAACTCTAAACACACGCATGCACACCGGCACACACGTACGCACACACGCACGCACACACACACACACACAAAACATGGAAAACTGAGTGGAAAACTGCTATGCTGCCCTCAAACCCCAATGGAATTTGATTTGAAGATGCACAAAGAGGATAGTGTAAAGCAAGGTAAATATGCATGATGGCGTATTAATAGGTGCCCTACTAAGTTCAACATCGAAGCACACCTGTCAACGTGCAGAACTTTCACACCCACTTGATCTACGCGAAGAGACAACTTCACACTTGAGCAGCTGCTAGCAACACTTAAAACATGCTAAATCAGTCCACCCACGTCTTAAGGAGACTGCTGCCGTCTGCCCTGCATCGGTTTGCGGTTTTCATTCTTTCGAGAGATTTGTGCTACTACTGCATGTTTAGAAGATCAGCATTAAGCAAAGGGCCTTTTTATTTGCTTTTTTTCCATTTTTACACGTTCTCATTTTTATTTTTTAGATTTTGTTTGAATGGCAGCATTAGTTAAAAATTCAACAATTTTAAACTTCATAACATTTTTCAATAAGATCTGATTCAACGTTAAAAACATTAAATGTTCAATGTTTATTTAACGTTTATAATCATTTTTCTCCATTTTTACACATTTTCTCATTTTTATTTTTTAGATTTTTTTAAATGGCGGCATTGGTTAAAAGTTCAACAATTTCAAATTTCATAAAATTTTTCTGATTCAATATTTTTGTCTTTAAATGTTTAATGTTTATTTCATGTTAATATTCATTTCTTTTCCATTTTACACAGTTTAATTTTTATTTTATTTTTTATTTTTAAATGTTAAAATTTTTCAATGAGATCCAATTCAGTGTTTTTGTCTTTAAATGTTTCTTTAAAATAGTATAATATAATATAATTTAAAATAGACTATGTATTATAGTTTGTAGAGCTGCAATCAAAATAGGGCAAAAATGTTTTAACTAAAAAAAAAAAAAAGTTAACTTTTTTTATGGTTTATTTTTTGGTCAAAATAATGTACAACAGAGACTTGCTGTTATAACATTCAAGAAAAAATTTGATTTCTTTTTTTTTATGCATGCTTGAGTATGTGTAGTTTATGAAACTTCAGCTCTACATTACAACAAACAATAGTTTCTCTGAAAAAAAAAATAATAATTATAATAATTCAAGTCACAGTTCATACGAATTTTAAAAGCGGGCGCATTTAAAGCCACCAACAAAACTAAAGTTGCTGCTTGTAATAAAAAGCATGTTATTCTGTTTTGGCGTGGATGCTAATATTTAATCTAACTGATATGAACAAGACTTTACTCACATTTCTTTAAAAAAAAAATCCTAGGACATTTGATGAGTATTTATTCACAAGCACTTATCATACAGCCACAAAAACGCAAGCAGTGTGAACTGATATTGTCCTCAATCCCTGAGAGGACAGACAGGAGACGGGATAGCCTGATGGGAAAATAAATGCCTGTATGACTCAACACATCTATTGTGTTTTAGCGCTCATGCATCTAGCTGTGCACCTGCAGGATGTATGTTTTAGTCATTGTCCGATAAAATGGCAGCACTTCCACAGAATGCGCTTTAAATTGTAACAAAAGACAAAGGTTGTCGCATGAGCAGCACTCAAACAAACAGTATAGCTGTGTGATGGATTAGCCGTAAAATTCTCTCTTAAAGAAACAGAAATGAAGAGCCCTGAAGCTAGCTACTTCTCTCTGATTTACCCAATTACAGTTATAGATCCTCCGCAAGGACTCAGACCTGATATTCTTCTCTCACAAAACTCATTTTATACATTAGCAGCAATTCCACCTGGACGGCAGACGGTTTCTTCCTGTACCTAAAACCGTTCATTACACTATGGCCTGTATTTTCAGCACACTACCAATTAAACCCGACCTGATTTCATTTTGTGAGATCATGTCTAAAGCAATATGCACATCTTGACAGGATTTTCACTTGTGGTCAATTTGCTGAGAAATTTTTTTTTAAATCACCAAAAAACTTTAAAGAGCTTATATACTAAGTTATATATTAAGTGTTGTTTCAAGGACAACACATACGAAGAGATGAAAAGATGATGCCAACCACTGAGGACAACACATACACAAATACGCTTCATTAAGCATGTACACAGACATCACCTATATGCTATAAAATTGCAGGTTAACTGTGTTTATATACAATAACTTCTATTTGATTGTAACTTTAACTTAATTTGATTGTAATGCAGTAATGTGCACGTTTTGTAAAGCTGTTTTTAAGCAATAGTTATTGTAAAAAGCGCAATACAAACAAACTTGAATTACAAAACTCAAAGTCATTTCATTCTGACAGCTGATTTTCTGTATGCACTGTTTGTGAACACAAAATATAGATCATATACCATAAAGCAGCATAAAATGCATGCAGATGATGTTTTCTGCTGCTGGACTAATCAAGGCACAAGCTATAAAGGCTCCACCCTCTTCTGGAAAGGAGGCGGGAGCAAAAAATGTATTAGCGTTGTAAAAACACACAAACAAATAAAGCATGGTATAATAAATTATCTTTAAAGTATTTTGAGCTGAAACTACACATTTTTTAGATTTCACGAAATGTAACGTAACACTTTTTTACTACATGATCCCTTTAATATTCACAATAATTCATTAAAATTTTTAATTGCCAATTTTGGGGTACATAAATATTTCTAAATTATGATAATTCCAATAATTAATACATAAAATAACAACAATTACAGTTGTATATATATAGTTGAAGTCAGAATTATTAGCCGTCTTGTTAAATTTGAATACTTTTACATTTTTCCCCACTAGTATTCTGATTAAAATGCAATTTAAAGGCTTAACTAGGTTAATTAGGTTAAGTAGGCAAATCATTGTATAATGATGGTTTGTTCTGTAGCCAAATGAAAAAAATATATATTGCTTAACGGGGCTAATAATATTTAGCTTAAAATGGTAAAATAAATAAATAAATAAACTGCTTTTATTTCAGCCAAAATAAAATGAATAAGACTTTATCCAGAAGAAAAAATATTATCGGAAATGCTGTGAAAGTTTTCTTGCCCCATTAAATATCACTTTAATATTTGGAAAAAGAATAAATATATTTCACAGGAGGGCTAATCATTTTGCTCTCAACTGTATATTTATATATATATATATATATATATATGACTAAATGACTACAAATTTTATGAGAAATTATGAAAAGCAACTCAAACTGTAATTAAAAACTACAAGAGAATCTGGATATTAAGATGGCACTGATGTGGGCCAAAGGCCTGGTATCAGGTGTTGTTTTGCTGTCTGAAACGCTCATCTCACGCTTGTGGTGCCTCAGATCTGAGGTCAGGTGTGGGTGTGTGAATGACAGCATGGGCCACGCTAATGAGAGGTGCAGCAATAATACAGAAGAGCTCAGGTGTGCACTGCTGATCTGAGGCCAGCGTGTCAGGCTGAGGTTCACTGAGTCTTTGTGGTCATTATGGTCTGAGGCACACAGGTTCACAATGGAGACAAAAATAATTCGGGTTTTCTTGCTGCAGCTGTGACCCAGGTTAGCACATCTGTCTCCTCCTGTCTCTTATTTTCAGCTTGGCCTTCAGTTAACCAGTTTTATGGTCTCTTGACTACGTTATGAAATTGTAAGCAACTCAATTACTCAAAGTTACACGATTATGAGTAAACTAAGAATCACAATTCTGAATAGACGAATCCAAATTAAAAGTAGTTTACAAGAGGTTCTGACAGTTTTATTCTCTGCATTTAAACATTTTTTGTATTACGTTATTTTTTTTATTTTACTTGAATGATTAAAGAACATTCACTCAATTGCTCTGTCAAAATTCGCATAATGATACTACATTCTAAAAGTACATACTTTTTTTGTGAATAAAAAGTACATACTTTTGAGTGTCTAACAGAACAGTACACAAACTTTGGGACATACTACTTCCTCATTTACAAACTGTTATGTTGCTTAGTTACGGAACATCATATCAATACATCATCCACCTTTCTGTCATATTTAACACAGAAAACGTGATTTAAATATGTTCCAGTTGGCTAGATAATAATTCAAACAACTTTACCAAAGCCTCTGGATCAGTACCAGCTCGTGGATCAATTGGTACCGGGCCGTACAAGAAATCAATAATTATTTGCGTTTTATTTATTATCTGAGTCCGAAATGATCTTTTATTTAAAAAAAATCTTTTATTTTGAAAAACGACCGTATTCTCTTGCTTACATCTCAGTCACTTGAGCGCCCAAATTTAACCCACAAGCAGCAAAATAAGCAAGAAACAGACGTCTTTGGAAAGTTTCTTTGCTAAAGGCAAAAGGCCCAGTGAAGGACCCGCAAACTGCCAAGGAATAGATCCGCAACCCATTTGTCAACAAATCAGGTGAATCCACCATGTCTGTGCAGGAAGATCAACTGCTGGAGATTGCAAATGACCCTTTTAGGGCCATATCTCGTCTTTTCTAGAGTTCGCGCAAGTTCATTATTCCAGTGGGGGTGACACGCTCGCGCCTTCCAGACACACACAGTTGAATGAATGCCGGGAGTGCACCGCGAGTCACGTAACAATAAGTGACCGATCAGCTTCACCTTGCATGGAATATACACATTTCGATAGACTAATTATTTCAGACAAACACAGAACACCCAAACACTGCAGTGCTTTGTAATTTTCTACATAAATAAAACTTGTATCAGAGTAACAGCAATGTTTTGTCAGCAGTTTGTCATCCTCTGATAAAACGGTTGATGGTCGCCTAGCAACCTACAAACCACAAGCCCCTCCACCACCAATTTTACCCCCCCGGTCCGGGGTAAAATTGTCAAGCGTTGACACGGTGATAAAAAGGTTGGGGACCACTGATTTAAAGCACAAAGTTGCTTTCATTTGGTGATTAATCGCTATCGGAAACATCAGTGTTTATATCACAAATATAAACTGCTCAATTAAAGTTGAATTAATAAAAAATAAAGCTCAATTTATAAATAATAATACTGTTTGAAAAGACAAAAGACTAAAACGGTTTCGATCATACATGACAACTGGTCTCTCGGAGTCAAAAACAGGCTTCAATATATTTCTGAAATCATCACAGATCCAAAAAAAAAAAAAAAACTTATGCTATAACAAATTAGAATTATTGTGTGTGTTTGACATCGTTTAATTTTTTAAACGAATAATCACACAACTCTATTTACTTATTTAAAAGCCAGGGATCATGTGTGAGTGATCTAATCACATCTGAGCAGTTCTTCAGTTCGTTCCTTCTCTGGGTCTTTTTGTATTCATTGCAACAGCAGAAAGATTTGACCACAGCTCTCCTGCCTTTAGTAGAGCCGTTGCTAAGCATTAGCTCCTTTCTGCTCCAATTCTGGGAATCTCCAGGCCTTCGCAAGCAGAGCGTGATCTCTCTGAGTGTTCACTTAATAAATTCATCTCCTTCTCCTCTTTCTGCTGCTCTAAGGGTTGACTAACAAGCTGATCCAAATGGAGTCTTTAGACACAAGGTATTCAACAAACGCACACCTGTCTATATGCTTACAAAAAAAACAGCATCAAGAAATAAAGTTAACATTTATATCAATGTGAAAAAAATAAAACAATTCAGAGAGTTTGAATTAAAGGGTTATATGCTTGGTGATGCTCATGGAAAATGAAACTAAATTAATAGAAATTCTATAATATTTTAAATTATATCAAAATACAATACAAAAAAAGTCAATTCAAGAGTATAATGTGCAGCTAAAGGTTATGAAGATGGTTATAAAGAGGTATATGATTATATATGTGATCTCATATCTACATAATCTTCCTCTTGTTATTTATGTTCTGCTTCGGGGCTCACCTTGTTTTAGCCTCATTGCAAACTCAGCACCATGGGAGGTAGGGCATTCTCCTACCGTGCACCGAAATTGTGGAATGCTCTTCCCACAAACATCAGGAACGCCAGTTCCCTGGACTATTTTAGAAACTTCTTAAAACTCACCTTTTTAGTATTGCTTATAATTTATGAGGCTTTCTTTTCAACTGTATTTTTTGTATTTCATGTTTTATTGTGTTCTGACGTTCTTGTTAGCGCTTTGAGTCTGAGAAAAGTGCATTATAAATACAATTTATTATTATTATTATTATATGAACAAAATTGTAAAATAAAAGTCATCAGAGTGAAAAATAAGCAAAATGCTATTAAAATAGAAGTATAACTTATGGTTGTAGGGTTATGTTTATGTAAAAAATTATGATCAAAGAAGAAAGAAAAAAATGATGCAGGAAAAAGGCTATGTAAGATAAAATAAAACAAATCCTCAATTTGACATGATGGATCAAGTGACACTGAAGACTGGAGTAATGATGCTGAAAATTCAAGTTTGAATTGCATGAATAAAATTAATTAAATATATTAAAATAAAATAAAAACTGTTCTTTTAGATTGAAATGACATTTCACAGTATGACCTGTTTTTATTTTTAATTAAATAATGCAGCCATGTTGACCATAAGAGACTTCCCCCCCCAAAAAAAACACTGAAAAGTCCTTCTGCTCCCAAACTTTTGTCAGGCAGAGTACATACTCAAAAACCCAATACTTATTATGATAAAATAGGCAATGGTTTAATAAGGGCTGAATAGTGCCTTTTGGGCCATTTGAAATATTACGCGGCCACTAAAACAACAGCTGGATAATGAATCGGCAATGACAGAGCTGTTATGAGATCAGTCAAACACTTTTGGAGCATCTCGTACTGATCGATGCCCACAGATGGGTAAGCTTGATTGTTTTGATGCCCTCGTTTTATCTAGTAAACGGATAAAACTGTCAACCATTTATTGGGCTGTCTGAAAAATGTATGTGTCTGCTTATTTATAGCTTTAATTTTTTTCCCCTCACTCCCCAGGGTTAAATCGATAACGTTTAGAAATGTTGTTTTGAACATGAGTGAGACGAAAGTCCGACTGTGTCTAACATTTGTTTGGTGGTTTCACAAGCATCGCACACACTTGTAATACCACAAACATCAACACACACCATGCTTTGGTGATATAGTGAGAAGTTTGTGTGTTCAGTAAATAAGCTTTTTATTGGTCTGTGGGTGAGACACCTTCAAAACCTTGACAATAAACAGGGACTGTGTGTGCACGTCTATATTTGCTTGCACCTCCTGGCTGACTGTAACACACAAACTGTTCAAAAACCTTCTGAGCTACTCGCAATGCTATTTATTTTAATAGAGTTTGATGGTAACTGATACTGGGTAAACCTGCTGTTGATTGTAATAGTTGTAAAATTCTATTAACCCTTGAAACAGAGTGTGAAGTGAAGGGGAAGGGCTTCAAAATGTACCTCTAAGAAATGGGACAGCACTACAACACCTGCACATGTCATATGTCATCGCGATCTCTTGCTTCATATGAGATCGACGATCGTGACTGCTGTAGTTATTTCAGTTGCATTTTTTTTTGTATTTATCTTTAGAAAAGGCATATATGATGTTATCATAACGATATAATGTGGCAACAAGATCGATACTGTACAGTGTATTTACACTGTGGCCATATTCATCTGTGTAAACACACGAAAACAACATTAACATTATACCAGACACTGTAAAAAGCTCATTCCCAGCCACTAGACTTTTCTGACAGGGTATTAGAGTGTCATTGAGTGTCAGATATGAAAGTATGTTGTGGGACTGCTATACAGGAGTTATTATTAGGGATTATAGATAGCGAAATTTAGCGTTTTTTACTTTAGCATGATGGTAAAACATGAACGCCGTTATGAATGTATTAAAACATATGCTTGTTTTTGTCATAAAAATGTATAATAATGACAAAAAAAAAAAAAAAAAACTAATTTGTGCATCTTCTGACTTCTGTGTACAGACATGCTGCCGTTGTAGATGGTGTATTCTGGGAAATTTTTGTACCCATTGGTTTCGAGTATGGTCCAGAAAAATCTCTGCTTCAAGGGCTATCTAGCTTTTCCCCTTAGCCCTATGCCTTCAAGCTAAAGAGAATTGGGTCACCCCTACCCCTTTACGTGGACGCGCAAAACGAGGGGTAAGGGAAAGGGCTAAGGGGTAGAATTGGGATTGGGCCTAAGTAATAATAATTTTACTTAAATTTTTTGCTTTAGATGTAGATTTTATTTTAAAATTAAAAAGTATTTTTATAGCATATTTTTAAAATCAAAGTGAGCATAATGAACTAATTCAATAAACTTTCAAAAACCCGTACATATGAATGGCAGTATATAATATTTAAAGTTTTTAAAAAAACAGTGCTCTTACTGAAGAGACACTGCTTCAAGGGTGCACTAATGATGCCTTAAAATGCTGTCTAGGTAGGTCTTGGAATAGTGCATGCATTGTAGACTTTCGATGATAATTTAACCATTGAGAATAAAAAAGAAAAAGAAAAACAGGCTGAATTCAGCACAAGATGTGCCGGTAACACTTTACAATAAGGTTGTTTTAGTTAATGCATGTACTAGCATATTACAGTATGTGTTCATGTTAGTTGATGAAAATACAGTTGTTCATTATTCGTTCATGTTAACTCACGGTGCATTAACTCATATTAACAAGCATGACTTTAAATGTTAATAATGCATTAGTAAATGTTGAACTATGATTAATAAATGCTGTACAAGCATTGTTCATAATTAGTTCATGTTAGTAAATACATTAACTAAAGAAACATTATTGTAAAGTGTGGCCGATGTGTCTAAATACATATTTAAACTGAAACCATTTTCAACTTGCATCTTAAAAAACAAAAAGTAGTAAGAATTGTTAAAAAACCCAGCATGAACTGTGTTGCAATTGCCTTCTGAAAAAAATTAAGGCTTTCTGGAAGCCACTTTAGCATGCACTTAAATCCCATCCATACAGTCTCCTCCAGAACATCTCACACGTGCACATAAGTGTATGTGTGATGCAACACATTTGAAAACACAGAACAGAACAAAAGATTCTTTCCTTGTCCGGCTCCTGAGATGCCAAAGAGCGTCACGTGGCCATTGTGCCAGAGTCCTCAATTTCTTACAGTTTCCATCCAGAGAGGGAAACCCATGCCAGTCCCATCCGCCTGGGGCCATTCTACTCCCTATAGCCCTTATGGAGCTACAAATGGACCATGTGTGTGTGTGTGTGTGTTGGAGGGGGTGGAGAGAGAAGCACAAAGAGGCCAGTGTCAGTGTGTCTCTGGTTGTGTGGACAGCAATGCCACTGTTTACCATCATTTAGGTCACAACAATTACAGCTGACCAGCCTCTCTCTTTCTCTCACACACACACACACACAATATATATATATATATATATATATATATATAGCCTATAACATATCAGGCCTTCATCAGCATCACAAAACTCTTCATCCAAAGAGAAGGACAGAATATATAATGGCACTTGCATGGGTCTGCTGCACTATTAGGCTGATTATGATTGGCATCAAACAGAGCTGCATCCACAGCTGCGTCAATCTTTTGGAGCACGTTCAAAGGAAACATCCAACGAAAAAAGGACTTGTACAGTGTTTAATAGCTAAAGTCAGGTCATCTGTGCAGTTGCCAATCCAGAAAATGTGAAAGTACAACTCTGTTTTAGTAAGCCTTTCTTTTTAAAGCAACTGCAAAAAAAATAAGATGCTCAGATTTTGCTCTCTTTGAGGATCTTACATATATTAATCTGCACATTTCCATCCACAGTGCCACGGCAGCAGCCAACTATATTGGTTTACTCACAGTATCAGCTTGAGATTTATAATGTCTGTGTTGGAGTCTCTATAAACTCCAGACATATGAGCTACTGAGGACATTGTGGTTCAATGTCATTTTTTAATGAAATATGCACAAGAATGTCTAAGTGTTATTTATTTAGGCAAAGGATGAGTCAATAGCAGCTCTTCATGCTCAAACTTCATATACAAAACAAGTATGTTACTTCATATTTTAAGAATGCTTTATGGATATGCTTGTTAAGATGCTGTACGCATAATGTGGCTGAAGTTACTATTGTCTCTGACTGTATTCACAGAGACCAGACTGGTGCAGAATTTATTGTGTACTGTATAGTCAGGTGACAATCTTTATACGTTTTTTTAAGATTAGAGAATTGTACTAATATTTATTTGTGAAAACCAGCACATCAGAAAAGAGCAGTAACATTCTAGATGATAAATGAAGTCAATTTTACTCTAGGTATATATATTAACCACTATTTTAAACAGAAACTTCAGACACATTCTGGGGACCACATTTATTTGACATGGAATGAAAAGTTATATTAAATGTACGGCTGAAAGTTGGTCAAAGTGCTGTGTCAGATTGTAGAACGGCAATAAATGGACTGGCAATCAGGCTGTTTTCAGAGATAATGCTTCAATAATTCAGGGTGGTTGTTTCTTTGTTCCTAGCCTGCGGTCTTGTCTTGGTTAGCTTGGCCTGCACCCACCAGTATGGTTCGCTATGGTATGACAGGCTGTTCAGATGCTGTTTAAATATTCCAATAGATTTTTCTACAGGCTTTTGTACTAGCATGACTACCTCCAGTTCTGTTTTGAAGAGATCCACTCTTGTGGAAGTGATGTCAAAACCACAGGAAAGGGGAAGCTCAGCATATGATGTCTCTTAAATGCTGCTGTGACCACAAATATCATTAATATCCACACTGGGTGAATCTCATGACCATAAAAAGAAAAATTCATCTGTAAATAGAATCAACACCATTTTGCATTCAGTAAAATCCAATAAATATTTTACATGAAATTAATATATATTTTTGTTTTGGATAGTCATGGAAATAAAAAAAATGTCAGATGTTCTTTAAAAAAAAGGTCAAAATAAAATTTTCTTGTAAAACATACTCCTTTAATTTCTCACTGTCAACATAAACTTTATTTACCCTTGATGGCAAAGAGCCCTAATTTAATTCATGTGTTATGAAGCAACATCTAAACCTGATGTAATCACAAACACTGACCCTGTGGCGTGAGATGATGCAACTTCGGTGTTTTATCCTGCAACAGTTAAGGTTAAATGTTGGTGGAGAGGAAGCAGGTCTTAGATCAGGGAATAAGGGAACAAAGGGTCTGAGCAGAAAGCATTTCCTTAAAATCCCATGAGAAGGAAGAGAGAGAGAGAGAGAGAGAGAGAGAGAGAGAGAGAGAGAGAGAGAGAGA